>JAFVLL020014533.1:0-60435 GCA_021397915.2 Tor tambroides | reverse complement strand
TTAACTGACCAGATCAATATCCCAGAATTTTAATTGACTTGATGCTATACTCTGATTAAAAAGTGTTCCTTTAATTTTTTTGAGCAGTGTATTTGAGTGCATCAAGTTATTGCTAAAAATCAACCTCCCTATGCAGAAAATATATGGAGTTGTTACTTCCCGACTGTTGCACTCTATCAACAGCTACAGTGTTTGTGTGGCGCTAGATGCTGGACCAATGCGATTGTTTATGGGTGGAGCTTCCCACTGTCATTCAATGCAGCTCATTAGGACAAAGAATTGGTGTGATTGATTTTATGCTTGGAATTTAATGGAGTAAAAACTTTAACTCCAAAAACTGACCTCTGCATTTCGGAGGTGGTGAACTATATTCCCCGTATTCACCACATGTAATGATGCTGTTTCCAATGAGGATGTAGTTTTCATCGCAGGAAAATGTAATGATATCATTAAACTCAGGTTCATCTCTGGGTGCAACCATCTTGCCATGGACAATTGGATCTGGCAAGTCACATACTGTCACTATAAGAGACAGTGAAAGAGAAGCTGTTACAAAATCTCTGACTGTCAAGTTGCTCTAAACAACACATATGTTGATAGTGAATGTCCATTAGGGTTATTACAGTCAACTAAAAGTGAATGAAAATAAAATGTAAACATATTTTACTTCAAGTTGCCCAGGCAATGTTTTCATTTTCAATTAGTTTAATTTGATGTATTTAAATAACTAAAACTGAAAGAAAAACTGTATAACGAATAAAAGTGACAAAACATATGACAAAATTACTAAAAGTTTAAATAAAATGAAAATATAAAAATGTGTTGAAGTCATTTAAAATATTAAGAAAAACTATCATAACGTCTCAGTTATATTAAAAAATTACACTGATATGAATCTATCCAAAGATGATGACTCACATATACATTCAGCTTTTCCACTCCAGCCAGAAACAAGACATTGCCTGTGGCTTGCTCCTTCCAGATCATATCTGGATTAAAGACAAAAACAAAAGTCAATTACAAGTATGAGTGCATTACGGACAGCAGGGGCCACAGCAGTCCTTACCCTCTATCACATATGGATTGTATGTAGGCACCAAACGATGTTCCTTCACGCATGATGTAACTCAAATGCGGTGAAGTTTCAGGTTGTCCACAGTCCATCTCTGAAATGAAAGCAAACACAGCAGTTTAGTATAACACATGATACAAATTCTTTTAAAGAGAATGTCCCAATTTCGAAGTCAAAAGTGAATTACTTTTGCAGATTAATTCCACAGAACTCCAGACACCATTCACGCAGGTGACTGAAGTCGAACCGTTCTCTCTCTCGTATCCTTTCGCACACTCCACAAATGCTTCTGAATTGTCTGGGAAGCTATTCTTCAGTATGGATTCCGAGGACAAGACAATTTTGCCATTCAAAACAGGAAATGGACAGTCTGCTGCAACAACCACAATAAAAGATTTTAGTCAAAAGTTTAGGGTCAGTTGTGTGTGTGTGTGTAAACGAATAAATACTTTTATTCAGGACACATTAGTTTGATCAAAAGTGACAGGAAAGACATTTATAGTGTTACAAAAGATTTCTATTTCAAATAAGTGCTGTTCTCTTTAAATTTCTAAAATCCTTTAAAAAAAGTATCACGGTTTCCACAAAAAATATTAAGCAGCACTGCTTTCAAGCTTCGCCATCAGAAGTAAATTACATTTTAAATAGAAAAGTTCATATAAATTGTAATATTTCACCATAACTGCTTTAGTGTGTTTTTGATCAAATAAATGCAGCCTTGGTGATCAGCCTCAATATTATGGCAGTAATCCCCCCTTTAAATGCATTTTATTTGTATAAGTAGTTTTATGCACTTGAAAAAAAAATTTATACACTTGACAATAATATTGTGGCTCCACCCACAGGAAAGTCTGGAATACTCTATTGTTCCACTTGACTATTCATTTTCGAGATTTTATTAAAAACATAAAATTGAAAGAAACAGATCAACCCAACCCAGGGTTTAGTGAAATCTGTTCAAGAAACTGTTATTTCAATGCGCTGAAGTGTTTCTGAAGTTGACCGACTGACTGGGTTTAAAAAAATAAAATCATTCAAGACGTGTAATTCAAGTCAAATCAGCTTACCTTTCCCCATAGAGACCAGTGCAAACTGTAGTAGAAGCAGTGGCCAAGCCTTCACACTGGTCATGGTTACTGGAATAGATTTTGTTTTTCAGCAACAAACACTTGTCGTGAATATACAATAACCGGCAGAAAAACTTAATGGATGAAATAACGATAACGCACTAAGTTACGCGGACAAAGATATTCCCCATATTAGTTTCACTGGTCACTTTCCCGCAGCAGATGAAAAGAAAAACGGGAAAATTAAAAGGAAAAAGCCCTTCATTTATTGGCGTGTACTACGACTGAACATCTGAAGGGAACCTACAGAGGAGGTTCACTCATGTCCGAGGAAACACGCCCATTCTGTGACGTAAGCCTGCCCTTCCCCTCACATTAAAGACTGACAACATATGTCCCTGGCTTATATTGTCTGTTGTATTGCTCTGTATATGTTGTTTAAGGCATAATAAAAAAAAAATTAAAAAACGACTTACAACATATGATTCAAAGAAATGGGCTGTGCTGCTCTCTATGAAATACTAGCCTACTGACTGTGCAGCACAGTATACACTGTCTGCCTATTTTATTTAAAAATAGTATTTAATCTGTAGCTTCTACAGCGTGTAACAATAATTGTTTTAAACGAGTACGTTTTTGTATTGTATTGTATTTATTTGATACACTATTATTGTCCTTTTGTTGTCATTTGAGTAGTATGTAGCCATGTACACTTCCATTCATAAAAATAGAAAACATCTTTACTTTCAACATTGATAATGATGTTTCTTGAGCATCAAATCAGCATATTAGAATGATTTCTGAAGGATCATGTGACACTGAAGACTCACGTAATGATGCTGAAAATTACAGGAATAAAAACACTTTGTTGCATATTAAAATGGAACAATATTCATGTTTTACTGTATTTTTGATCAAATAAATGCAGCCTACATTGTGGATGACAGAAACATCTCCAGAATCTGTTCATGATTAAGAGTATTTATTGTACTGCATAAATAAATGGATGCTGTTGCTATAGCATGCATGTATTTGAATAACAAAAGTGCAAATGAATCCAGTCTAGTGAGGTCTTGAAAGCAGGCTCCAGTTTTCATTTTCAGAGTTCATGGAATGTGTGAGTCAGTGGAAGGGTGTTCCCCAACAAGGGCATCCCTCATGAAGCTTTAATCTGATGATATTTGACAGTGTAGCATAGTTACAAATGCATTTTCTTCCTTGATGCTTTATGGTAACTATTTACCATACGTCTAATTGCTAACATCAGTATTTTGAACCTTTGAATCTTGCTTTTTTCAGTTACACGGCTATTTTCAGAGTGTGCATGTATGTGTCTACTTCCATAGAAACTGTGGTTTTGATTGCTATAGTAACTGTGTGTACTTAAGCACAAAAACGCTTAATGATTCAAGCATCATAGCTTACCGGGAACCTGGACACAGTTTATCTGCTGCTGACACATCAGAAAAAATACCAATCATCCTTCAGCATCACCTATGGTAATGTCACTTCAGGAAGTCATTGTAAAATAAATTGTAAATTAAACTGTGAACTAAACCCATGTACAACACTACTAAAACTTTGAAATATTTGTAATATTTGTAATGTTTTGAAAGAAGTCACCAAGGCTGCATTTATTTGATCAAAAATACAGTAAAACAGTAAGATTGTGAAATATTACAATCTAAAATAACTGTTCAAATGTGATCAAATTTGATTTATTCCTGTAATGACAAAGCTGAATTTTCAGCATCATTACTCCAGTCTTCATTGTCACAGGATCTTTCAGAAATCAGTCTAATATACTGATTTGCTACTCAGTGCATCAACTATCATTGGTGCTCAATTATTAACAGTTCTTATCAATGCTGCTTAATATTTTTTTTCAGTATTCTTTGATTCATAGAAAGTTCAAAAGAACAGCTTTTATTTAAAACAGAAATCTTTTGTATTATAAATGTATTTACTGTCACTTGGTCAGTTTAATGCATCTCCCCTTTTTCTTTTCGCTTCTTTTTTTTTCTAAATCGTACTTACCCCAAACTTTTGAATGGTAGTGTTGCCCAGTTTCCACAAAGCAGCACAACTGTTTTCAGCAATGACAATAAGAAATGTTTCTTATTCATATTAGAATGATTTCTGAAGGCTGCTGAAAATTCAGCTTTACCATCACAGCAATAAATTACATTTTAAACTATTTTCAAAGAGAAAGTTTTTTTTTTATTGTAATATTTCACAATATTCCTATTTTTCCTGTATTTTTAATCAAATAAATGCAGCCTTGGGGAGCATAAGAGACTTCTTTCAAAACCTTTAAAAAAATCTCAGCTATTCCAAACTTTTGACCTGTGATCATTTCATTGTATTCAGCTGTTTTTTTTTCTTCTGCTTTTATCAGTGAAACTGAATGACGTATTTAATCAACGTCATTCCCTCAGGGGATGAATTAAAGCAGACTCCAAATGTGGTCTCTGTGCTCATCTCAGAAGCACGCACCCCACCCATTTTATCCTGGCCTGACCAGAGAGATAATATAACTCATTCACTCTTCCCTCATTTATAACAGAACCTGGTCTGTTTTTCATCAGCTTGTCCACAGCAATTAAGGTTCAAAGAGTAAAGTTCTGGAGTGGCACATGGTTATTTGTTCATAGCATTCCTGTTTTCCGCCACATACTGTGGCCTGTAATGACTATAGCATTTCAACAAGAACACAGCTGTGTAATTTTTGCATTATAACAATAATATCTTAAAATCTCCATTCATTAGAAGTACATCAACTTTTATTATACCACATAAGCAAAATGTTTCGCTTACATGAGTGATGTGTTTAATTGGACTCGTTAGTGACACCTGGTGGCAGTTTGTAGAAACCGTAAGGCCTGCATGTTAAAGAATCCTAATATGTTTCACCTGTCAGACATTTATTATCCACTTTCACCACTGCTTCAGTGGTTTGCAATACATTTATCTGCTCCTTTATATCTCTGCTACCGCCTAAAATACCTCCTCCAGTCTCTACGGTACTGAGTACTTTACACATCGCTGAGCAATCATGGAATGATACAGCAGTGTTCTGCTTAACTCAGCAGAACAAATGCCGCTTAGACTGGCATATTTCTTTACTGTAAGCCATTAAAGTAGTCTACACTTTGTTCTGTGTGACAAGTCATAGGTTTTATCATCTAGACATTGCTGTAGGCGTGACAGGCCGGGATAAGACTTTCTGTAGACAACTTGAGCTGGGATAATAAATGTCATGGTCACAGTCATCTTATAGCTTCAAGTCATCTTAAAATAATGAAATTAGTCAAACATTGCTCTTATCTGTTTTGTCACACTGTCTGTTCCTCTGCAAAACTCAGCAGAAAATGATCTTAATTAAATATAAATTAAACCGAGCTGATGTTAAACATAGAACTGCCAATTAAGGAATGATTCACATTTCAATAACATCATTATTCTGAAGCAGTAAGTCGCAAGACTTAGATTAAAAGAAAAAAAAAAGTTAATTTGAAGCAAAAGTGGATTGTTCAGGGGACCCTTATCCTTAAAAGACCATTTCAAAAAATTACAAACTCCTTTGAGATTTTTGATACAAATTTTAAAACTCATTTGATTTGATTGCATAAAACGTTACATGACCAGAACAGCAGGATATGATTTTATTTTCTTTCCACTGACTTGAAATATTTTCCCGCCATACTTAAATAATTACTTAGAAAAATAATGGAACAAATATACATATTTCTATTCTTTCTTCTGAGAGACCACTCAGCTATTTTTTATAAAGATGCTGTACATTATTTAAACATTTACATGAATCAGACCACGTTATATTGAGCCCATATGTATTTAGTCTAATATGGGGCGATTCTAGGCCTCGCTTTTAAATATGAACACTGAGATGATACGTATGTACAGCAGATGCTAACATTGCTTCCATGACATGTCTCCACATTTTGATGAATTTAAACAGTTTTCGAAGTCTGTCAGTTGAACAAAAACACAATGTAACCACCACCACAATTTATGGTGAACAATAATCTTGTCTCTGTAATTAGTTTGCGTTCTCATCATTTACTGTATATCAACGCTGTGTCACAGCTGTTAGTTACATATCCAAACCCTGAGGTCATAATCACTTCACACACATCATATGGAATTGCCACCGGTTGATGATTATCAAACAGATAACAGCTCGACAGAAGACATTATACCCGCAACATTCCTGTTTTTAGGAGGGATCATTTTTCCCTACTTTGTAGTCTGTATTTAAAGACTGAATATTTGCACATTAGGGTGAATCTCACAGAAGCTTGTCTGGATCATATTTAACCTCCAAAATCAAAATTTGCATAAAGACAATGAAGTCTAATGAAGTCTATTTGTAGAGTTCTTATGATTTGTTTCATTGTGACAGTATGCATGAATTTAAGCATGAATTTCTCTTCCCTAAAAATTCTCTGTAACAGATTTTAAGTTAAACCTATTGCAAAAGAAAAAAAAAATCATGTAGTTTTTTAAAATATTTATTTAAATTAGTCATTTGATTTTAAAGAGTAAATGTGCTTAATTGTCATAAAAATAATGTCATAATATTAAAAAAAATAATAATAATAAAGCAGGCTTTATTTTCTTAAGGAATAGTTCACCCAAAATCACTTGCTCAACAATGGATCCTCTGCAGTGAATGGGTGCCGTCAGAATGAGAGTCCAAACAGCTGATAAAAACAACACAATAATCCACAAGTAAACCACACCATTCCAGTCCATCAGTTTACACCATGAAGTGAAAAGCTGTGCGTTTGTAAGAAACAAATTAATCATTAAGACGTTTTTAACTTCAAACTGTTAATTCTGGCTAAAATACAAGCCCTTGATCCATGATATTGCTTTCTCCAGTGAAAACGTTGTCTTGTGTGAATCAGGAGAGAAAGATGCAAAGATTAAGCACAGTTTACAAGCCAAAACTGTCCAAAACAAAAACGTCAGTATTTTGGCCAGAAGTGATGATTTGTTTTTTCGCTTCACAAGACAATAACTTATGTACTTAAGTCATCTGGTTTACTTGTGAATTATTGTGAGGTTTTTATCAGCTGTCTGGACTGTCATTCTGACGGCACCCATTCATTCTTGGATGGGCTGAAGGTGAGTAAATTTTTGGGTGAACTATTGCTTTAATGCAAAATATTTTCTTTTAAATTTGAGATCAAATATGACCCCTTGGCAACCTTCATGAGGTTCAGCCATGTGCATTGGCTTCTGATGGTCATAAATCGAAGCTTGACTGCTGTAAGGTACAGTACAGCCTCATAACCGAGGGGTTGAATTGCTTGCACTGCTTGCCTTCATCATGAGCAAAAAATAAATATTTACCATATTAAATTTGATTTCATAGAATATTTCAAAATACATTTGCATGTACCATTTGAATTGTGACAAGTCAAAACAGTTGCTACAAGGTAAAACTACCACGGTGCTTAGCAAGAGCCTGGATCTCTACACCGAAATCAATGTCACAACCTGTTATAGCTACATGTATCTATTCAAATACATATTTCAATAAATAAACATTTGATCATGTTCTTCGTATATTAAAGCACAAGTTTCTGGTCATTTGCAATTATAATATTTGGAGATCAGGGAATCAAAGACATGGAAGAGAGAGAGAACAGTCTGAAAAGTCCCTGCTAAAGCCCCCAATCTTCAAGACAGTTCTTATTTACACCGTTTGAAAACGTTAGAGATAAACTGCACGGGTCTAAAAGGCATGCAACAAAACAAGGAGTTTGTGTGTTCTACTTTGCATGCAGGGAAAAAAATGATTCTTTGGGGTAAGGACGTGCTGTCTGTAACTGAAACATAAACTTGCATTGTTGTTTTGGTGATTGATGGGCCGTGTTCCCTTAAATTGCATAAGGAAGGATTGCATTGTGATGTCGACAGAGTCCTCATGTCCTCAAGCAAATTAAAAGAGGCTGTCCGGACAAAGCGGAGTTCCATGCATTTGACCGCAAAGCCTCAGAAATTGCCTGTCCAAGACGATTAGGCAATGATCTCCATAAAGCAGTTTAGATGAAACTTCATGTCGAATCAGTCTGTTTGTGAGACTGCTTATTACAAACATTTTTAAATAATTTGAATGAGAAGTTCATGCTGACCACTGTCCAAAGAGAAGCACGTGAACATGGTTCACATGATACGCTCAGAAGCGTGTAAGGCCAAAAACACACTCTTTGAAAGTACGTGAACAAGCATGTGAATGCTTGGCCTATGCACTGAAGGTACATGCTTCTGTTATACATAAAAAGCTTTGCGTTATAGTAGCGGTTTCAAACCTCACTATTCAATCAGGCGATAAAGGTAAGACCTTGAGGTGTTAAGCTGTTGACTTGTTTATAGCTACCTATCTGAGTAATAAACAACCTGGTTTAAAGTTGGTGAGAAATTCAAATTCACCCTATCTACTTTCTAAATGCATGTTATTGTGAACAATTCATCCATTTTTAGACTGTAAAAACATATTTTGAAGAAATTTGGTAACTGAACAGTTTCAGGTCCCTGTGACTTCTATAGTATTTGTTGTCCATACTATGGAAGTCAATGGGACCCAAAACCTTTTAGGCTATAAAAGAAGGTATTTTGAAGAAATCTAGCAACCAAACAGTTTCGGGTCCCTCTGATTTCCATAGTATTTGTTGCCCAAACTATGGAAGTCAATGGGGGCCAAAACCATTTGGTTACCAATATTCTTCAAAATATCTTCTTTTGTGTTCCACAGAAGAAAAAAAAACTACCTGATCTCATGACGAAAATGTACCCCTGGGAACTTTTTCGCAACACATGAAATACGTACCAATAACTACATATCACTGCAGTTTCCAACAGAAATGAACACTAGAGGAGGTAAAACAGTGAGCAACTCCATATTACAACTCCATATGTTTTGCTTTCTGAACGTAACAAGTTTGCTCAGTAGCTCAGTCAGCGCAGAATTGGACTTAGGATGCAGAATCCTTGGGTATGAATCCTGTCAAAAACATCACTCACAATGAAAGAGCTGAAAGATGAGAGATCAAAAAACAAGCTAAAACACCATACTTGCGATTTTGTTTTTTACATCATACTATCGGGTAGGTTTATGTGTAGTACAGATGTAACGTTATTTTAAAACATCATGGAGCATTAGACTTATAGTGCCGCTCAATGGACATTTCAAGTCAGAACCGCAGTGACACGAACAAAACCAACGTCACATAAAACATACCATATTTACATTCATCTGTTCTGGGGAAAAAAAGAACACTTTTAGCGCCACCCAGTGGACATTTTACATCGAATTCGTCACGAAACATACACGGCGGTAAGTATTTCACGTCTTGCGAAAAAGTTCCCAGAGGTACATTTTTTTCATTAGACCAGGTTGAAAAAAAACGTTTGGAATGACATGAGGCTTATTTGCAAGCCACAGTTCACAAGTAACAAACAATACTATTTTTGAGTTTATGCAGTAGAATGAATTACATGTATC
The DNA here is from genome assembly GCA_021397915.2 of Tor tambroides. NCBI lineage: Eukaryota > Metazoa > Chordata > Actinopteri > Cypriniformes > Cyprinidae > Tor > Tor tambroides. Next base: position 50,762 of record JAFVLL020014533.1, on the reverse strand, counting down.
AACTTTAAGTTGATTCAACCATTTTTTCCATAAATTCAGTATTATTAAAAAACTCATCTTCTGATTTTTTATTTTTTTTTAAAGAGTATAGGGAATGTATAGGGAACATGTAAGTTTGGCTAGGCAACGTTGTACACAAGTGCAAATGCCTGAAACACTGACCTGCTGCACATAGCCGAATAAAGAAATCGCAATCATTCCCTTGAGTACCCCTTCAAGATGTTTAGTCTTGTACTCAAGGCGGCGATAGTTTTCTTCAAATGTGCCAATAAACCAGATGTGATGTTATTTAGGTAGCTAGCTATAAACATGACAACAGTTTCTCTAACTCACTCAGCAAGATTCTCCTCCGCCAGCAGATAATTTGCGCTAAATCCCATGATAGTGCTGAAATGCTGAGAACGCAACTTGCAATCCATGATGAACTGTGTGAAATCGTAGCTAGAAGTGTTTGCATTCACATACTTGTGTATGTTTCTGGCCTTAAACCTTCTATCCCAAAGGATCACCCAACTATTCACAAACATCACGCATCGCTTCCTCGTGCGTGAGGATACGTGCAAAGCTAGGGATCTTCCAAAGGCCGTCGCTCAAAGGTCCAGGGTGGTCAAAGACTAGACTCGCCCTGGTGGTGACTGGAGCCACATCTGTGGTGTCAATGTCGTCTTTCCTGTCTTCGCTCTCATTTCCTTTTCTTTTGCTTTCATTTTTATCTGTAATCACTCCCTTCCTGTTTTCTTCCTTTTGATCCCCCTTATCCTTTGTTTGTTTGTTGTTCTTGTCTCCTTTTCTGCTTGATATGTGGGTGTCTTCATTCTGCATGTCTCCATCTCTCTGTTTTTTCTTTTTTCGGGTGCTTCTGAGCTCAGTTTCCCCTTTTGGCTCAAGCGCTTCATCCTCTCCTTTGCTTATTACTTTTCTCTCAGCTCTCCACCTCTCCTCCCCTTCTTGGGTCTCATTTCGCTTCCTTCCTCTAGATTCCTGTTTTTTCCTCCTCTCAGTGTCACTTTTCTTCTGGTCCACACTCGGCGTCCCCTTCGTGCGACGTTCCTCTTTCCGTCTCTGCGCTTCGCCAATTACCACTTCCTGTCCTTCACGCTTTGACTTCTGGGGACTGACTGAGCGACTATGTTGGCAGGACTTTCTCTTCTTGTGGGAGTCTCGAGTGGTTTGTTGCAGATTTTCTTTGTGGCTGCGAGCTTTGTCTTTGGCTTTGGATGAGCTTTTGGATTTCTCTGTATCTCTGAGATCAAGGAGATTCTCTGCGGACCGACTCTTGATGCGCCTTTGCTGCGGGACTCTGGAAGAGCTGGTGTTTGGTGGTTTGGCACGCCTCTCCCTCTTGCTGTCTTTAGAGCGAGGATCCTCGCAGGCCAGATCCAAGGAGCCGTGAGAACGGGCAAAGGAGCTTGTCAGGTCTGATTTTTCCTTCTTCACTGAGGTGGATGATGGATGAAGGAGAGGAGAACTGAGAGGAATGTTGGAAGAGTTGGATCCCAGTGGATCAGGAAGGATAACATCTCCTGCAGAACATAAGGATGAAAAGATTTGCATCTGTTACACTGCCTAGAATTAAAATAATAATACTGCTTAACTAATTAAGGCCTTATAAAAATTTACCATGGTAAATGATTATTTTTGAGTGGTGTTTCCCTGCTTTAAAGTCCACAATACTAGGGTGTCGTGGCTGGTTGCAAATGCATTGCTATGTTGTTAACAGGTTGCTAGGGCACTGCTAAAGTGTTTCCCAAAAGCACTGTTAGCCAACTATGGTCGCAAGTTACGTCGTTATCAGTATAGTTCAACAAGTTGGTGTTTTCCGAAACCATAGTCCCAATAAACAAACAGCATCGTAAACTTGTGTGGTTGGAACAACAGCTCTCAACCTGTGGTTAAAAGCATAGTTTCTTGTTTGTATGAAATGTGGACTTTATAAATCGTTGATCTCTTTCATTTCTAATCTATACAAATTTCATTTACGTCTTTTAGTTTGTCAACAGATTTAAGTTTTTACGGATGTACAACCGTACTCCGTAGTGCTCTAGTACATAAGAGAAGGTGATGATGGAATCTAAAAAAAAAAAAGCAAAATAGTTGATCATTTTCCCTCAGATTCCATGTCTACAATTTATGGCAAAAAATCTGGCATTAATTAGAACTTAAATGGATTCATTGAAATAAGTTATTACTCTACCACCTGCGTGCCATCATTCATTTCGTGACTAGCTAGCTGATTTCTTCGTAGTATGCTAGTTAAGCAGCGAGTTACGTCATTGTATAGGAAACACACCCCTTGATGGTTATAATAGTTTTAAATAAATAAGAAAATTAAAAATTGAAAAATATATATTATAATATATAGTATGTAGTATGTAAAAATAATGTATTTAATTATATTTTTTTTCTTCAGTGAAACCATTTTCCATGGTGTTGTGACTGCAAAGATTATGAACATATTCCACAGATCTACAAACTTACACAATAAAGCACGGAAAAGACCAGCAATTAAGGAGCAAAGAAAGTGTAGTGAAATTCCCATTACCAAAGAATAGACCTAGAGGAAAAGAGGCTGTTAGTGATGATGCTCCTGGGGGCAGTAACACACCGCAGAGGAGCTTACACAACCTGCACAGAAGAGAACGAGAGGAAGGAAGGAAGAAAGAAAGAAAGAAAGAAAGAAAGAAAGCTGAAGTTAGCAAGCAACTCACGTAGTACAGCATGCTTACGTATATAGCAGCATCATCATGTGTTTGTGCGTCAAAACTCACTGTTCTCTGATAAGAGGGCTTGCGGTCGCAGTAACAGTAACACACTGTTTCCTCCAGCTTGGATCAGCTCAATGGCTCTGGTGTGACTAATGCCTTGCGTCTGTTCTCCATTGATCTCCACTACCTGATCTCCTACCTGCACATTCAGGCATAATATCGTATTGGTCTCTGGTTCAGGCAATAAGAGGTGATGAGTTTAGTTAAAGACAAAAATATCAGTCTTGCTTTTCAAATATCAGCATCTGCCATTGAAAAACCCATATCAATTGACAGCAAACAGGATGATGATTACTGATATGGCCTTGAAAGTCAATTAATATTTGCATTTAAAGGAGTCATGAACTGAGAAATCAAAATTCCCTTGATCTTTTGATATATAAGAGGTCATTGTGCTATAAAAACATTCTGTAAGTATCAGAACTCAAAACAGTTTATATTGAAGCCAGTCTGCCAAAACAACAGATTTCGGAATGTGCCATTTTATGACGCAATAGTGGCTAAACACCGCCTTCGCAGAAGATGATCAACGCCTGCTTCTACATTGCTGCCTGTTTAGCCCCGCCCACCGATTCATGCATGTAGTGTAAATAACGAGAGCAGTAAGTCCAGGTCTATGCAGAAATCAAACGATAAACTGTATTTGATGAACTTCATTTTTAATGAAGTTTCAGACCATGTCAGAACTTGGTCCTTTGTTCACTTCATTTTACTACGGATTCATTTATAAACAAGGCATAAGAAAGATTGAAACTGAAAGACAATGCTGTGTCAGCTATCCGACAGTAACGTCGCACCACACAAGTGTGGGTAACTTTTTTTTAACTACATGATCGCTATTCCTTTGTCTGTTATTACAGATCATTTGATATGTACTGAGTATTTACGTGTTTTTAACCTAAAACACAGCAGTGTCCATCTGTGAAAGATGCAGGCTGTCAAACATACACAACTTGTTCAAACAGAGCGTTCCGATGAGGGGGGGGGGGTCAAAAGGGCACAGAAAATAGCCTACTTACTTCTAAATTATGTTTTTTTTTTGTAAAAATCTTTAACATTATAAGTGGACCTCAGAGAACAGTACAAAATAATAAAAAGGCAGTTTATGACCACTTTAATTCTTCTGGGAGACACTTTCACCCAAATCAATCCGCATTCCATTCAAGCTATACATTCTTTCATGTATTTCCTTGGAATCAAACCCATATGAAAAGGGTTCTGTCGAATTCTTTTTGCTGTTGGACTTTACAGAACTGAAAACAGCATCTCAAGACATCCTAGTTTGACATATTTGAGTATAAAAAGTTGTAGTAATCAGCTTCCCTTAAACCTTTTGCTACATTTAAATGCACTCTGCAGATGTTTCCCTAAAATAACTACAGAAGATGGAAAAAAGTCAGCAGATTCCAACCACAATGTGTGAGTTTATTAAAAAGCGGTGTGCTGTACTGACGTGTATTCTGCCATCCTGTAGAGCGGGGCTGTCCTCAGCCAGCCGCAGGATGTAGAGGCCCATATTATACTCCGTTCCTCCTCTCAGACTAAAGCCAAAACCACGAGGTCCGCGCTTCAAATCTACGGCAATACAGCCCTAGGTAGAAAATACAGATATACTGTACAGTTAGAAAGTTTTAGGTCGTCTTCTTTTTATATCAAAAATACAATTAAAAATTGTGAAATATTATTACAATTTTAAATAACTTTTCCATTATAATATACATTCAAGGTGTATTTTTTTTCTGTGATGGCATGAAGAAATTAATTATGATCCTGTGATTTCGATTTTCCATTGTAGTTTTTAGTCTTGGCTTAAATACCTAGAATAATCTCATTATTTTTCATGCAATATTGAAATATTTTGAATGCCATTTTTCATTATACATTACCCTAGACATGTTGTCTATATACATTTTAGGCACAGTTTGAGATTTACAATAAGTGTGACTCTTGCCTGTTTGGAGTTGGCGACACACAGCGTTCCCTGTTCACTCATGGGAAGAGCTTTATACTCCGCCCGTACGAGCTCATCCCTGATCTCATCCATATCCAAATTATATCTGCGCATAAGTAACACAAAGCAGAAGTGTGGTTTAAATCCTCTGTAAGTGATGAGAGCTTCATTTTATCGGCTTTATGGCTGAATTTACATGAATTTACAACAAATAGTCAGAAGGAATGAGCACACTTAAAGTGGTTTAAATACATAATAGTGGACTGCACCTCTCATCCTGAGTGGATTTGAGAATCTTGTGCTGCGGTGCTGGACTTTGTTTGGCCGAACTGGCTCCTGATGGTGGGCCTTTGTACTCTAAACAGCCAATCAAAACAGATTCTCATATGAAATGATAAACATCAAGTGTTAAAGTCCTCATGAAACAGCATTCACAACACTTCTGTAATATTAATGATGAATGTTTCACAACAAGATCAGGAAGATTTGAACTCTAAAGCCTGTGCCAATGTTATTTTGTTGGATCATATTCATACATGATATAAAAGAACTGTGTATAGTCATGTTTTGTAGTTTAAATCAGCTAATAACTGGTCTATGTGCCCTAAAGCACTCAATTTAAATATGCATGCATAATTGATATTAAATTTCACTGTGGTTATTAGCATCTCAATTTAAGCTACATTATTGTCTAGTGTGACAAATCAAAGCATGGCACAGGTTGAAAAAACACGAATATGTGCTGCGGCAGTGTTTATGTGACATTTCATTATCTCCCTCACCATCCTCAGGAACCACGGTGAGTGTGACGGAGTTCCCCGCGTCTTTAATAAGCTGAACAATGTCGTTGTGGGAGAGCTCCACAATGGACTGGCTGTTTACAGCGGAAATGCGGTCACCCACGTTCAGCAGTCCGCAGCGGTCAGTGGGACTGCCCTCGATTATTCGACCGATCTTATGAGGAATCACTGCAACACACACTTAGGCAAATCACTTAGCAGAATTGGAATGGCTTGTGGTGTATTTATAATCATAATGAATGAATCATAAGAAATGTAACAATTCTGGGGTTGTGTAAAACTAAAACAGCTGGATGGAGTGGAATGGAACAGAGCACAGGGGCCTCAAGGCACTTCTTAAATTTAAACTACTGTATTTTTAACATGACATCTTAAAATCTAAATAAATGAATATGCAGCGCTGAAGACGTAATATGCTCAATGAACAGTGCAAGTTGCAATTCAACCACCACTGACTACCATTTACATACAGTATGTATGGATATTATAATGGCGATAAAAGAGGACGAAATTAAAGAAACAACTTTTACTGTGCAAAATGTTAAACATTTTAAAAAAGCAGCACACTGTCAACATGACGTTAAACCACAACCACCATGGTGAAATTAAATTATTAAATTACAACAATAACAAAATAATAATAATACAACATCTAAAATTAGTCAACTTTACTAATGGTTGATTAGTCATCCATCATGACCATTTAAATTTGAAATGATTGGGGTTCTGATTCTTTTTCCAATTCCAGTGCAATTGTTGATTTTTTTTGAGGCAATAATTATATACTTATATAAAATGAAATAAAATAACATTTATAAATTAAATTAAAGTTGTTTTTTTATTAAATAACCATTTATTACATAACTGTTCTAAATGTGTATTTTAACAACAGATTTTCAAAATCTGTGAGTCTTTTTTTAATGATTGATTAAAAATCTTTATATTTATAAACTGTGAAATTCTGGTGCATGAAACAGTGTCATACAGTACTTTGGACATTATATAAAATATTAGTCTGTAACCTTTCTAATTAAGAACTGGCTCTTGATTCCCAATTTTAATGACATCCAATTTTTTTTTGTTAATTTGCCAAATGACTTTGGCTGGTGCATCAATGAATCTGCTGTTACCTCCAGGTGGCGGTTTGCTCTTCGATGTGAGAATGACAAAGCCAAAGCCCTCGTTATCTTTACGATGGAGCGTGATATCAAATGACCCCTGATCCTTGATGCTTGGCACCCGGATACGTGGAAGCCGAGGTGAGCCATTCACAAGGGTCAACGCTCCGCTCCCAACATCCTCCAGGGCATCTATAGAGTAGAAGATTACATGGACTGACCTTTAATGAAAGCTTTTCAGGCAGTTAATTACACTCCAGTGCTGGTTTTATGTCTAAGGCCTGTCAGTCAGCAGCGCTCACCTCTGTAAATGACTTTCCTGCGCACTGAAAGCAGCACTTGTCCGTTGCATGCTGCGTTAGTCATCAGATCCAGAACTTGTTTGTGAGATTTCCCCTTCACAGTGATGCCATCGATGCCAATGAGCTCATCTCCAGCTCTCAGACGGCCTTCCTTCTCTGCCGCCCCCTGGGGAATGATGGCACCGATGTACACCTAATGAAATTAGACAGATTTTAGAGTTAAGACAGAAAGTCGATCTGCTAATAAATCACATAAATACAGTCAATGAATATAATTATCCAGTAATGTGGTTATAGAAGTATGAGGGACTCACTGGTTGTTCTGCACCTTCTCCTCCAAGCACACGGAAACCAAAGCCTGTCTCCTGATCTCTCTTGATGAACACGTCCAACTCTTTATAGAGAGGTACTGCATACAAACAGACAGAATTATGTGGAAGTATGATAAATAAATTGTAAACATGGAATTAACCTCATTCAACAATTCATCACAAAAAAGCCAAACCAAAAATAAATGCAACAGTATTTCATCAACCATGCATATAGCCTTTACTAAGTCTCTGCATTCAGATTGTAAATTAAAAGGATAGTTCTGTCAAATATGTCATTTGAAAACCATATGAGATTTTTTTCCCCATTAAGCTCATATTAAGCAGCTGCTCTTTTCCATGCAATAATTGTGGTTGGTGATTCAGACAGTAAAGTTCCAAAGGGAAAAAGTACTATAAAATACTCCATTCAAACTATATTCAAAGTCTCCCAAAGCCATTCAACAACTTAACACAAAACAACTGAAATGAACTGAAAATATTCTGCTCATAAAATCTCATTCAAAGTTTCACACACTTAAACCAACTGTGGAATATATGCAAGAACAAGACATTTGCCCACGGCTCTCATTATACTGTCTCTAGTTTGCCGTTTTCTCATGTATTATGATTTGAATGTGAAAAAAAAAAGATTACAAAAAACCCTGTTCTGAATATGTATTTTAAATAAATTATTTAAACAAAATAAGCTAAATTAAAATAGAACGTAATTTTATATTTAATAATTGTGACTTTATATCACATAATTGCAACTTTGTATCTCGCAATTGTATTGTACACTGTTACATCAGACATAACTGTGACCTTATATATATTATACATATATATGTAATAAAAAATAAGGCAATAGTGTTTTACTACAGTTTTTTTTCCTTAATTTACTTTATTTCTTATGTTAAACTTTATTACACTATTACGTTCTTTTATTACTCTGAGGTGAAAATGCTCTTCAACTCCATTTTCAGCTCCAAAAGATAGATCCACATCTTGGTGTTGTAGTTTCCTCCTTGCTGAACGGGCTCAGCAGAGACTCACCTATGCTCTCCGGCAAGGCTTTGGGTTTGCTGTAGTGGAGGGAAGTGTCTTGTTTTGGAGAGCTGCATGGCAGTGTGTTTGAGTGATAGGTCAAAGCCTGGGGAACCATGATGTCATGGCAACGGTCCAGAGTCTCAGTGCTGGCGCTCAACCCCGCTCTCTGTTGGAATAAAATGTGTTTTAATACCACTTCACAAAGTGACCAGCAGAGTGCACACAGATGAGGACTATAAAGAGCACTATTTAAACTGTTCCCTGGGCATATCCTCTGAGAGAATAAAAGGAAGTACATACAGATTGATAGCTTATATCAACAAAAATAATATTATGGTTCGATCGGGCCTTCTGGTTAACAGGAAAATTCCCACACTTCATACGCAAGTGTGCATAAGAGTGATACTGAATGGAATATTTAAGTCTATCAGTAAACCCGTTGGAAAAAGAAGCACAACACACTCATACAATTCAGCTGTCTTGCCTCCTGTTACAAGTTACTGGTCTTTCAAAACATTTATTGTAGTAATTGTGAGTGATGTCCATACAAAACTCACCAGTTTGACACTAGAGTGTTTACAGGCCAAGGTCAAAAGGGCCTACTCATAATTCTCAATGATATTCTGATCCCTCAAAACCCTTCTTCAGTGTAAGTATATGGAATTGTTTTTGCCTGTTTCATCATTCAAGTGAAAATCGTACATCCTATCACTTCAAAGTAGTACATGCCACGTTTCAGTACAAATGGCTTGGGACATGTCAGCTACCGAACTTTGGTACTTACAGCAAGGGGTTTGTTTAAATCCCAAACCCCAAGTAGGAACAATAATTTGGAAGAAATTTCATCAGCACAAAATGAAATATTCAGCCATTTCCCAAGTTCTACAAGGTCATCATCACCTCTGAAATCTATTATCATACTCACAGGTCTTAAACTCTTCACAGGCGACGTCTGACCTAGAAACACAGAGAAGGCAAATGAGAGACACAAGTAGCACTGAAGGAGGAAAAAATGGGGGAACAGGCACTCATCAACAGACAGATGAAAAAAAACAGAAACTCGTTACTGGGATAGAAAGTTTCTAGCCTTATTATAATGACAGTGTTTCATGGTTGTTGCCTCTCGAATATGAAAAAGGCATGAGAATACATTGTTTCAATGCTACATTATTAATTCCCATCCATCTAACTAAAAAGCTACTCAAAGAGGAAGCGCCATTCAAGTGCTTCAAAGTGGGGCGTTTCCTGAGCCAATTCCGAGCTGAGTTAATCATGACACACGTGTCATCTAGGAGCCATTAAAGATGGATAGAATAAATGTACATAAAAGAAAATTATGAATCCTCCAGGGAGAAAGACATTGCAAATGACAGAAGTCATGCATAAAATAATGACGCTGCTACACTTCCATCTGTCAGTTCAGAACCCACACCATTTATTCATTCCCTTTGTTTTTTTTCTCTTTGTCTTTCTCTTGATTGGTGTGATTTCTATTGAATTTAATGGCTAAACAACGAATGACGAAACTCACTCAGCCTTTGAGGGGTAATAGAACTGATTAAAGCATTATCTTGCTCTCTTTCTTCATCTTTTTTTCCCCTTTTCCCCCTCCCTAGCTCTCTCTCTCTCTCTCTCTCTCTCTCGCTCTTCAGACAATAAATCCTCACAGATCTCTTTGCAGACACATCCTGAAATTCCCCTGTGATCTAAACTCATTTCCCAAATTCCCAGCCATCCCCACAGAGTGGGTGCAAAAGATGCAACGGGGCCTCTCCTGCCAACTCTATCAGAACCAACAGTCCATCATTCTTACATAACATTCTCCTAAGGGGACAGAAACACGCCTCAAGTATGATCAGTGAGAGTAGAGGAGAGGAGTGTGGCTAAAATGTAAAATTATGAAGTGGGGAAAATAATGCAATTGATTTCTCACCTGCTGAACATCAGAGATATAACTAAAAAATGAGATGGGAAAAGAGCCTTTGTGTAATTCCCTGTTGAAAATTCTAATGTGGAACATAAAAGGTTGTGTTTTGCAAAGTGTCCTCTGCTACACTGCATATTCAGTTTCTTACTCAGTATTTTTGTCTTGTTTTCCAGTACAAACATCTAAACATTTTTAAATCTAAATACATTACTTGAGATGCAAAAAATGACATTAGATGCTAAATGTTGTTTTCCGAGAAATATATCAAATTTAAGATTAAAATTGTTGTTTTGTCCTTATACTGTATCTTATACTATATCTTTTTTTTTCATTTCTTTTTTTAATACAAAACACATAAACCACAATTAATTTTGATATATTTCTCATAAAACAAATGTTAGACGTTTTGCATCTCAGATAAATCTTGAATTAAGAACATTTAGATATTTGTACTGAAAAACAAAACAAAAATACTGTATGAGAAAGCGACTTACAGTGTTCAGGGAATATTTTACTTTCTGGATTTTAACTGAATTCAAATTAAAGTACTAAACATGAAACAGAATAAGAATTTAAGGAAGTGACAATAAAACAAACTGAAGAAATTCATTTAACTGCAATAATTGTAATTTTACGAAAAAAAAGAAGATTTATCAAGACAGACTGCAAACTTTTTGAATGATGGCTTGACAAGGGCTCAAAGGATTAAAAAGTTTGACAGTCATTCATTTTCACATTTATATTCACTTCATGCTAGTCGAAGTTAAAGTCTTTGAAAGTCTTTTTAGCAGGGTTTTTACTAGAAATGTCTAAGATCTGTTTTGAGTGAGTGATGGAGAGCAGAGTAACGTTTAAATTTAAAATGAGCAGGAATACAAAAAGATGTACAAACACACACATACAACAAATCTATTTCCTAAAGGAAAACTAGACCATCTGAAATGGTCACTGGATAACATACACCTACTATTGCTACACTAATTAAATGTAAAGGCCCAAAACGTACTCCACATATATATACACTCTATTCTAGTTCATCCATGAGTTTTGTTTATGGCCTAAATGATCAGCGTGATATTTTCACCTTCTGCCCCAGCGGACAGTCTGCAATGGCGAAGCCAAATCCTCCAGGTCCCTTCACGATTGGCACGCTCACCAGCTCCGGCTGCAGCATCCCTGTCTCGGGCCTGTCGTTGGCACCGCTGCTGCCTCCTGGAAGCGTAGCGACCACTGGCCGCCCACTGGCATCTGTGGTTACGTAGTGAAGTTCTTGGGAGGAGCCGTGAAGGGCGTCACCTTTGACTAGCAGCGGCTGGCCGTTGATGAGGGGTACGGCGGTTACGATCTCTCCTGTCGGAGGTGGAGGTGGAGGGGGAAGGTCCTCACTGTCTGCATCCACGTCAGGGGGTAGCGAGTATCCACGACAGAGGACCATGTCAACATACTGATTAATTGGGATGCACTGGAACATATGGACCACGTCGGCGTGGGTTTTGCCTAAGACGAGTGTGCCGTTGATTTCCACAATAACATCACCTTGGTTGAAAAGAGAGGGAATTTGACAGCGTCAGAAAGGAAAGGGATTATTACAAAGTGTATGAGCAGCTTTTCTAATCCATTTATGTTTTTGAAAGATGCTAGATGAAAGGAATGGTTTAGACAAAATTAAATATTCTGTTCTTATTTACTCACCCTTACACTGTCATTTCAAATGTGTATTTATTTGAGAACCTTCAAAGAATTTTGACACGGATATTTTTTGCATTTGATAAAACACAAAAATGACAAAGAAAAGTATGTGTGACTTGTGTACTATATTCCAAGTGTTTTTGAACTCATGAATCATTCCTTTGATTTTTTTTTCATGATCCAGTTCATGAATGAGACTGATTTGTTCACTCACTCAATGATCCAGTCTTTTGTGGATATCATTTGACTTTAGAAGCCACTATGGTCACAATGAACTGTTGCTGTACGGAACCAGGCAATTATACTTAAAAGTATAAAAACATTTTTTAATTTAAATAATATAATAGCAATATTGAAAAAAGTAATAAAAATGACTAAAGCACATAACGGAGTTACTAAAAAATAAACAAAAAATTCAATGAAAATGTAAAGACTTTTCATTGACATTTCCATTTCAGAGTAATAATAAAAAACTGTGATAGTATAAGTCATACTAAAATAAGGATATGGAAAAAAAATGCATGATTCTTCAAAACACTGTTTCACAGAAAACTCATATGGGTTTGGAACAATATGAGGGTGAATAAATAAAGGCATTATTGTGTAGCCTTTTAATGTTAATTGACTTTTCCTATCCCAGTTTAATGTGATGAGACATCTATAATTAAGTCATTCGTAGGCTGACTACCTAATTACCCCTAATGTGAATTGTGGATGTTCCTGTAAACACCTTTCATCAAACTAAACATCACTCACCAGAGGCCATCTTTTTGTCCTGTGCGGCCGGGCCATCAGCGAGAACGTTCTTCACCTGCAGGAACTCATCAGGTCGGTCTCCACCGATGATGGTGAAACCAAAGCCCTGCTGGCTCTTCCTGAGAGCCGTGTGATACAGTTCCCCCTTCAGCTGGGTTGGGTCCCGCGTGAACCCGGGCGTACCAGCCGCTCCACCTACAGAGACAGAAGGAGAGGAAGACACAGACAGACAACATCTGTGATGACTTCACATAAAATATGCACAAAGACAAAACGGTTAACAACTAGACATTGATACAGTAGATTTACGGTATATACAAGCACCAACTGCACCACAATGCTTGCTGATGAACATGTTTTCAAAATGTATGACACATCCATCAATAATGTGCGAAGCCACAAACGCAGACTGTCCTAATATCATTAACCAAAGCACATTATGGGATACTTTCCATGAATATGATACAAAATAGGGCCTAAAACGCAAAAAAAAAAAAAAAAAAAAAAAAAAAAAAAAAAAAAAAGAGTCTGAAACACATTTTTTAAACATATGGACAGAGAAAAGAGGCCTAACCTTTAGAAAAGGTTGACCTTCAAACTCAGGAGGTCAAACTAAATGGTTTTATTTTATTTTTAAGTTTGTCGTAACCTAAATATGGAACATGTGGGACTTTTAGTTAGAGATTAGGTAGATTTAGTTATTTGAATAGATTTAAAATAGCATTTAAAAATTACAATACTATTTAAAACAAAAAAAAATTAAACAGACAAAAATATATTTCAAAAAATGGGTGACAGGGTTACAAACATGTAAAATGTAAAATGTAATATGTTAGAGTATGGGTTGTTTGGGACAAAATGTTGGTTTGCAGTTACTGGTAAACTTTCAGCATGAATAAAAAGATCCTCAAATCTATAAATTGAGCTTTAAGAGTGCAGTCAATGTTCACTACAATTAGTGCGAAAAAATTGAAGAAATGGATGAAATGATTCATTTGACTTTCCATGATGTTGCTTCCTGTGCACCACAGTTTTAAAGACCATTACATTATTGGCAAAAGGGGGAAATTGTGCAAAACAGGATTGCATAAAATGTGGAACACTAATAACCTCTATCTTTAGATTTTAGATCGTTTTCCTATGTATGACTGACATGTAATTAAAACCACGAATCATTCCAAACATCTGGCATAGTAAACAAAACCATTAACAACTCTCTCTCTGACAGCACAGACGAGAATTTATTGTTCAGTGGCTCAACCTCACATACTCATCTAACATGCTGCTATCCTGTACGTTCCCAGAAGGGCTGAGCGAGTGATAACACTCACATCCTCAGTATTAGACAACCTTCAGAAACTCACACAGCACTGGGTGTGGAGATTTCCAGCTAATTGTTCCGCTGCTGTAAGTGTTGGAAATGTTTGTGTTTTATGCCCACAACTCTGACTCACTTTTTTGTACTTCCTCTCTCGAGAGAGATGAAAACAGTGTGCCATGGAACACTGTACACTCAGAGTTTATCACAAATCACCAAAGAAGTCTAGAAGACTGTGGGAATCACACTGTTTTAATGAACTATTATATCACCGAACAATAAAAGAAGAATCACACTGAGCTAAAAGAAGCTTGGTTGTGTGTGTGTGTGCGTGTGTGTGTGTGTGTGTGTGTGCGCGTGCGTGCTGTTAGAGAGAACGCTTTGATTGCATGTGATGTAATGGCAGCTGTGAATCTCTCTATTACAGGGAGGCCTGTCAAAACATTGATTTTGCCATTTTGACAGGACAAAGTAGAGAAAAGACAGGAAATGATGATGAATTTTTTTTTTTTTTTAAATTGTGCCAGCAAGACTCAGAGATCTCTTCAAAACAGTTAAATGTCATACAATGTGGAAAAATACTGTTGAAAGAGTTGCATACCAAATCTGAAGAAAATTTTGTTGGGGATTAGTGCCACCTATTGTAACTGCAATCCTTTGTTAGTGATTTTTATCACTTTTTGTTTTGCCTCTATCATTATATTAATACTGTAGGATATAAATATTATTATTATGTAAAAATATATATAAACAAAAAAGCTTATAGAAAATATACATGTATATTTATAATACATTTTAATATATTATTGAGATTCTAAAAATTAATATAATGTAATAAATCATAATATATATCAAATAAATTATATTTATTTTCATCAAACTACTGTTAAAAATGTTTGGGTCTGTAAGCTTTGCTAATGTTTTTGAAAGAAGTCTCATATGCTTACAAAGGCTGCATTTATTTGATCAAAAATACAGTAAAAACAGTAATATTGTAAAATACTATTATCATTTTAAATAACAAATTTTCAATTTTATACATTTAAAATGTAATTTTAAACTTCAATGTCACATGATCCTTCAGAAATTATTGTAATATGCTAATTTGGTGCTCAAGAAATATTATTATTATTATTATTATTATTATTATTATTATCAACAGTTGTGCCGCTTGACATTTTTGTGGAAACCTTGATACATTTCTCAGGATTTTTTTATGAATAGAAAGTTCAAAAAGACAACATGTATTTGAAACAGAAATCTTTCGTAAAATTATCTTTACTGATTTTTGATCAATTTAATGTGTCCTTGCTGAATAAATATATTAATTGCTGAATAAATATTAATTTTTTTTTTTAATCTTACTGACCCCAAACTTTTGAAAAGTAGTGTAACTGATTAAATTAAACTGAATTTTAGAAAAATCAAAATGTCCTACGCACACAGGTTCTTAAGTTTAAGTAAGACAATAAATATACTGTTTGAAATGGAAACAACACACTTTTTGGACACTTTCTGGTTGTCAAATGTTAGTGACACATGTCCACAGTCACACCTGTGTTTACTCTGCTAGGACACCTGTGTGAACGTCAGGGCCAACTGAGTTCATCCATCTGTTAAAATCATGCTGGTGAACCAGTTTCAGAGAAAGCTCTATCATTGTGTCTGTAGATAGTACTTGATTTCGATATCTAAAGCAATAAAACTTTCTGCGGTCTCACCACTGCCATGGTAACTGAGCATTTCAGCAAAGAAAAAGAAAATGTGCTTTTCCCCCTTGTCCTTCCTTCAACCCCTAATGACCGAAAAGAGGGTCTGTTACGCCGGTCTCCATCCAATCAAAGCCCTCAGACTCACATGTCATCTATTTTCCCGCTGTTCCTGTCATCTCTGCATCGATAGCTATGTACTGTTCACCTCAGCAGATTTGGATTTTCTGGCCCGAATGGACAGCAGTCGTTGTTTCCAGAAATTCGGAACGAACGTGAAGTACAGCCATGTTTTAGGGTGGGACTGATCAAAGAGAGGCAGTGTGAATGCATGATGGATGCTAATGTTCTCTTTTATGTTAATGCAGCCTGTGATGTGCTGCAAAGCAATCTCTATAACATTTATACTCCCATCCATCCACCCTAAAACAGCACTCTTCTCTTCCTTGGGTTTTTCACTCTCTCTCATATACACACATGCTCAAACACATCTATAATGCATCCAGTGTAATGGAAGAATCTTTAATTCATCATATTGAGAATGGCAGATGACTCACCGTTCTTTAATTTTATCTTTCTGTCCCTCTTTCCCCCACACACAATCACTCACCCAGCGAGGAGCCCGTGTGTTTGTCTCCGGGCTGCTGCCGGGAAACTCTAACATGCTGAGTGTCTTCGCTGTTCCCTTTAAACACTCATAAATTCAGCTTAAATTCAGAGTTAGGGAGGTGCGCGTTTGTACCTGGAGGAGGTGCTGCCCTCTGTTGGGTCTGAGTTGCGACTGCAGTGTCCAAACCGAGTTTCCTCTTGGCCTCTAGAACCGGATTTTCGAACTGGGTTCTCTGGTTTATGTGGCTGACGAGGACAAAAGAAAGTTTTAAGTATATTAGCCTATGCTTTAATAAGTGTAAAGAAACAAACAAATCTAATCGTAACACTTACTCAACGTAGTATGTGCCGTACTGCGGGTCATCAATCTCCTCCCAACCATATGGAAGTTCTGATGATGAAGGAACGAGAGCAATGTGTTTATTTGCAAATCCACACATATTCATATGGCTGCAGCAACATCGTTAACAACAGCAGGCAACATTTTAAAGGGGTCATATCACAAAGAACCATCAATTTCCTTGATTTTTTAAATGTAAATACTAGTGGTGTCAAAATTAGCGCGTTAACGCATGCGATTAATTTTTTCTGATTAACGCGTTAAAAATATTTAACGCAATTAACGCAGGCGCGGGGCTAGGGTTGGCCACCCCATTTGCAACTGCTGCCTCTCTCTTTTTTCTTGAAAAGGATTGCGTTTATTTAGATGCAGAACGTCTTTATGACCACATCAAATGGGAGACGTTTCAGACGCGCTCTAACTTCGCCTCCTCGCCAGGCGCGAGTCAAACGAGCGCGGAAAAGATACTGTGCTCGTAGCGCGCGCTCTTCAAATACACGCACAAAGGTGCCGGCGCACGCTGTAGCCTGTATCATTTCATATCAAACAGTGAAGGAAACTACGTGCATGCAATGTCCTAATTATACTGTCAGTTAAGGCATGAAGTTACCAAAAAGGTGATTAAAGCTGTCTTAAAACTGTGTGTATGCATGCAATATGTTATATATGCGTCACATTTAAGAACATGTCTCTGAAATGGTTTTAAAAACTGTCCTGAGGCACCCCAGCACTGTCTCCCTCATCTAAAACACCCGATTCAACTCGTCCGCTTATTAGTAGAGACTTTAAGACCTGAAGTGGGTCAGAAAAGGTAAAGAGAGTTGTGAGAAAATAAGACACGTCAGATCCGCGTCACGTTCAGCAGCAGCAGCTTTTAAAGCTATAGCAGGCAAATAAGCTAATAACCAGCTGCTGTGATGTCTATTAATCCAAGAACCAAAGAAAAAAAAAAAAAAAAAAAAAAAAAAAAAAAAAAAAAAAAAAAAAAAAAAAAATAGAGGAAATCAATAACTTTTATAGATTTAAGGGGTTCATCTATATTTAATTTAGAATTTAGTGTTTGATAAGTATTCATTTTCTGTATTTTTCTGCTGAAGGGCACAAGTAGCTAAATATGTAATTTATTGTAATAGGTTCATGTGATGATTGTTTTAAGTTCATTTAAATTAGAAGTTAAGTCTAATAAATGTTAAAATTTATAGATCTAAATTATACTGTAATGCTGACTGGCTACAGTCAATGGTTAAATATTCAGGGGAAAAAACTATTTTATAGAGACATCAGTAGTATTGATATCAGTGATGCTGGCCTTCAATCATAAAAAAAAATGCCATTAAAGAAATATTAAAAATATACTGTCTTTATGTTGTTTGTACATTGTACATTTGAAGATTGAATGCAAAATTATTGCAATATAAAAGTATATTTAAAAACTTTAATGTTAGGTGGAATTAATCGCGATTAATTTTAGAAAAATGTGCGATTAATTAGTTAATTTTTTTTAATCGATTGACAGCACTAGTAAATACACTTTGACCTTTCAAAGGTTAGCCAATCATAACAAAGCTGAAGTATTTACATAAAGAAATATTACAGGTACTTTATCAGCCTGGTTAATCTAAGGAAGTGAGAGTGGGTGTAAAATGGTTATTTCCTTTCCCCCCTTTTCCCTTTAAAATATATTCTTTTTTTATTACATTATTTTGACCAAACAGAATACTATTTCTCTTGCTTAATTCTGCTTGAAATATATCATATATGTTCTAAATAAAATTATGTTTTTTATGGATAGAGTACTTAGGATGTACTTTACACATTTAATAAAATACATATTTTATAATGCTACCCTAACAAGCAAAACAAGCTAGTGTTTAATAATGTGCCATACAATTTCAATACATTTTGTAAACAACAATAAATAAATTAAAACAAATAAAATACAATACCCAAAGCAAAATATCTTTTCAAAACACTTTTCTGTTTTTTTCATACACATTATATTGCTAATATAAAAACAAATAAGTATATTTTTACATGAGAGTGCAAAAGATGGCATGTTTACAAAATAGTCAAATAAACAGGCAGTGTAAGCTGCTGTGTGAATGTGTATCCCCTCTGCTGTATGTACATTATGCCCAAATGAACTAATGAGGAGAAAAAAAAAATAAAAAATCTGTTCACGCAACAGAGAGCTTCACACACACACACACACACAGACATCATGTGTGCTCGTGTGTATATTACAGAGTGAAAAGGCAAGAGGAAGTGAATGCATTCAGATGAGGTTATGCAATCATGCCTTCT
The DNA here is from genome assembly GCA_021397915.2 of Tor tambroides. Classification (NCBI taxonomy): domain Eukaryota; kingdom Metazoa; phylum Chordata; class Actinopteri; order Cypriniformes; family Cyprinidae; genus Tor; species Tor tambroides. The sequence goes on along the minus strand of JAFVLL020014533.1, from coordinate 31,816 downwards.
GATATGTGTGCCGGCGTATGAATGTGCAAGGGTACACACACATCTGACTGAATGCAATTGAAATTCTATTTGCATATGCATGTAGCTGTCATACATGTTTACGGCTTCTTGTATAAATGCGTAATGAAAAGATTCACCTCCGTCCTCACACTTTTCAGGGGGTTTGGCTTTTTTAACCAGACGAGGGTCCAACCACGTAGTCGACTTTGTGTTGTGGCTATAAAACAAAAGAAAATGTATTAGATACCAGACCTGTATTTAGACCAGTATATCACAAGAGTAAAACTAAAATTATGTTACTACATAACAGTTACCATCATTTTGCTAGACTGTTGTTTTGTTCTTATTTTATTAAAATAAACTAGACTGCTACTTTCATTTAATGAAACTTAATGAACAGATTAACCACAAGCAGTTGAACTGAACATGTTCATTCATTATTATGAATTGATTCATTAGTTGATTAATTCATTGTTAGTGCTTTTTGTTAAATGTTTTATTATTTAGGTCTATTTTTTGACATTGCACTGACCTCAGTTTGAGACCAGTTGATTTAGACTAATGCAATGCGTCAAAGAAATGAAGACTTGGCAGGTCAAAGAGGGTGAGATTTTCAATGGCCTGTAGTTATGAGTCTTATAAACTGAACTGGAAAATTTTTGGAACCACTAAAATATTTATGATTGCGACCCCAAATGTACACACACACAAGCGCACACAAACAGAACTTTGACTCTGTTCTTTAAAGAGCATCTAGGCCACACTGCGATCTATATTTATTCTTTCGTTCTGACAGCTCTGCTCTTGACTTTTAAAAGCAACACTACTTTTTCAGAGGGAGAAAAAGATCAGATATCACCAAGATGGGGAGAGAAAGTGATAAAGCATGCCGTTTGTGAAAATAGAAATTGGAATACTATGTTGATGGAGTTTGAGATTTGACCTGAATAGAATCAGACGGCAGCGCTATGGAGGGGAAAATGCGCTGCCTGCTAACAAATATTGCTGCCTTTAAAAGGAAATGTTGGGGAGCAAATTTAAAGCCAGTAAATAAAAACTTTGTATAAATATACAATTTGCATATAATGTCTTTGCATACAACTACTGCATCAAAATATTACTTTAAGAACCTCCAGCAATAAAAAATGAAAACACTCCACAGGAATACTACAGTGGCATAATTAATGCAAAACAAAGCACAAAAACAAACAAAACAATATCCTGCGGTATGGTGAACAGTGCATCAAATCCCACATGACATTCAGTGATATGAAAACAATAATAACAAAACAATATTCTGTGATATACAGTGTGTCAAATCATATGGCGTTACGTAACGTGACAACAACAACAACAAAAATCATCAAGGCTTCAAGGTATACATTCGGTTCAAAGGTATAAAGCCTTTTGGTTCAAAGTAACCAAAAAGATGTCTGTAATGGATAATATTAATATTATACATTATTTACAGAATCAACAAATAGATTTTATAAGTAATATAAAATCTATAATTTACACTATTTTTATCAAAATTCTTACTGAAAGTCTTAAAGGGGTCCTATTATGCTTTTTCACTTTTTGAATTTTAGTGTGTGTGTATGTTTGGACATAAAATGATCTATAAAGTTACAAATCTCAAAGTCCACTCCAAAAGGAGATATTTTGTTTTTAAAAAATCCCTTTTCAAGAACTACAACGAACGGCTCATTTCGATTACAAAGTTGATTTCCTGTATTTGTGACATCACAAAGTGGTCCATTAGAATATCATTAAAATAAATCCCACCTACGGAAATTCGAATGGTTGGCGAGTGGGGAGAACGCTTGGTTGAGCACTGCACGTTTCAAAATCGAAACCCGGTGCGGGTGTTTTTATATCACTGTATTTCTGAAGGAAACCGACTGTCTTCAGAAAATGTTGGATGTCATTTTCATTTCATCTTGCATGTAATGTCTGATAAAGCAGCGTTTGTGAGAGGAGCACTGCTTTGTGTACAGCGTTACCAGGGAAACCTCGAGCTCTCCCGCTCCAACAGTGCCTCCCGCTGGCAGAGAATGAATTTGCATATATATGCCGCCACAAATAGCAAGTAGGGATAACTGCAGGCTGGAGCAATGGGCGTGGCGAAAGGTAGGGGCGTGGAGGAAGGTCTTGATGATTGGTCGACAAAGCTGTCCGTCATGGTGTGGGGGTAGGGTTAGGGGTAGTTTCTGTTGTATTGATTCACCTTTCGGAACGTCTCCTTTCAGCACGCCCATTGCTCCAGGCTGCAGCTACCCCCGTCTCACAAATAGTGCAACTCTGTGGGACTATGGTATAAATAAATTCAACTGTATAACAGTTTCACTGCAATTCATGTTATAATGTTAGAATTAAAGAACAACAAACATAACATATATTACCGTTGCACTTATCTGTACATAGTAAATGCAGTTATTTTTAAGCTGTTGTTGACATCCTATCTAAAACGTGATTTAGCCAAAAACAACAATAACGTTACCACTTTAATATGTCTTGGAATATCCGTGCATGCAAAGGTTCTGCGCGATCTTCTTGTTCAATATTCTCGGGGTCCGAATCCAGCTCAAATTGATATGCCAATACTGACGAACTTGCTGCTTTGGCAAGGGGCAAGGCAGTACTGAAACGCCGTCTAAGCTGTTCGCCAATCACAACGCACTGGGACAACTAACCAATCACAACACATTTCGTTTTACGGAAGGCGGGCCTTCATCAAACCCGGAACTAATCGAGCCGTTTGTGCCAGGCTAGGGAAAAAGGTATTGTAATAATGTAAATTATGTGAAAAATAATGCGATTTTCGAACCACCAAGCATGAGAGCATGTTCTAGTACACCCCCAAAACAAAATCAAGACTTTGTAAAAGAGCATAATAGGACCCCTTTAACCTCTACTGTGATCTCTGTAATCTCATGATAAAATATGACCATGTGCATGATTAAACAAATAGCATCTTGTAACTAAAGGTGATGCAACAAGTTTGAATGTGCATATAATAATTGAAATTACAGTAATATCTTTAAAGTAACTGCACTGCACAAAAATGCACTTTTCTCTGCTAATACATCCATATTCCCAATGCTATGAACAGACCTTATTTATGAACGGGCCGTAAACCAGAAGGTGACCCGAAATTTATGAGTACAGCAGCAGCCCTCATGCAATAAGTCTAAGTCTCTCCTCTGACGGCCACACACACACTCACTCTATGAAGTAGACCATGCCCGTCTCCGTGTAGGCCATTTCCCAGTTGTACGGCAGGGGCTCCAGGCTGTCGTCTCTGGCTAAAGAGCTCCAGGTGCGGACTTCCAGTGTCCCACTGCCACCTGCGCTACCTCCGCCACTGGACTGAGTGTAGCTGGGCACAGCTTTCCTCCACTCCTCTGTCCTCTCTGCAGAAGGAAAGAAGATAAAAACAATGCAAAACTAATGCAGGAGAATGATTTGCATGTCAAAGTAGGATGGTGTGCAAGCAAGATCTTTTCCTGTTTCGGGTACATAGCAGAAAAATTACAGTATATATAGCCACAATTTAATGACATAATTTACTTACTAACACAAATTAATGCTACATAAATATTTTGTGTTAGTTTTCATTGTTGCATCATAATACTGCATAGCATATACTGTATAATATATAAACGTGACCCTCTTGCTACTACTATATAGCAAACCTCAATTTGATTGTTATATTGTCAAAAAATATATTATTGGCCAGTGACATATCAAACGTTGGATATATAGTCTGTCCTACCTTCTTTACCCGTATACTTACAGTATACTCATATATTGTTTTACATATTTATATCGTCACAAAATGTAAACAGCATTATCACACAGCCCTATTTATAAAGTTGGATATATATTATATAAATCTTTATCCGCATACATACAATCTACTTGCATAGGGTGATATATATATATACACTATATGTGACCCTGGACCACAAAGCCAGTCATAAGTGTCTATTTTTCAAACTGAGATTTATACATCATCTGAAAGCTGAATAAATAAACTTTCCATTGATGTATGGTTTGTTAGGATAGGACAATATTTGGCCGAGATACAACTATATGAAAATTTGGAATCTGAGGGTGCAAAAAAAAAATCAAAATACTGAGAAAATCGCCTTTAAAGTTGTCTAAATTAATTTCTTTGCAATGCATACTACTAATGGAAAATTAAGTTTTGCTATAATTATGGTAGGAAATTCACTAAATATCTTCATGGAACATGATCTTTACTTAATATCCTAATGTATTTTGGCATAAAAGAAAAATCAATAATTTTGACCCATCCAATGTATTTTTGGCTATTGCTACAAACATACCCATGCTACTTAAGACTGGTTTTATGGTCCAGGGTCACATATAACAAATCTCAACAGCCTGCTTTTTTTATTTTGTCGCAAAATGTAACTATTATCGCCTAGCTCTTTATATAAAGTTGGATATATAAGTATTTCCAACTTCATCCACACACATACAACATACTCGTGTACTAATATATACACTAATATATATATATATATATATATATACACACACATATACACACACACACACACACTATATAGAAAATCCCAGCTGCTTGATTGTTTATATTGTCGCCAAATGTAAAATTTATTATTGCACAGCACTATATATAAAATTGGATATATATTATATTCAGCTTTATCCACAATAAAACAGTATACTCACATAAAGCAAAATATAGCCTACTATATAGCAAGTTTCAACTTCCAGATTTTTTTCCATCGCAAAAACGAACAACAATCTTTTTTTGTCGCAAAAACTAACTATATAATCTCCTAACTTTTTAAATAAAGTTGGATATATAAGTATGTCCAATTTTATCTACACAAATACAGTATATTTGCCTGGGTGATATATATACACACTATATATCTCAAATGCCTGATCACTTGTTACAAAATCTACTAAATGCAACTATAAGGCAAGAAGATACTAAGATATAAACATTAACATCAAGCTTTTCTGTAAAGTTGCTTTGAAACAATGTGTATTGTGAAAAGCCCTATACAAATATATTTTGAGTTGGCTATTAGCATGCAACAGGATTGTCAAACATTCATAAAACTGCAAGCTCTAATCTGATGGATTCTGCATGGATTTACACATCCTTTGAATATTTTGAGTAAATATACATCATTTAATGCAGTAATATGACTACAGTTAAATAAAAAAGGCTACAGCATTGTACTTTATTTCCGCAACACTGCAGCACAGGAAGAAATGCCCGTGGTAACAGCAGCTGTCTGTGTTTGTATGTAACAGCAGTACGTATGCGTGTGCATGCATGATAACTAATTCGCTGCCATTTTCCCTCTCTTTAAACACACTTGAAGTGGCAGAAGCCTTTAAAGCAAATATGACACTATTCTGCAGCAAGGACACTCCCCATTAAATGTCTCTTTTAACATGAGCCAAGGGATTACTTACTTCAGCGAATATTCAACAACTATTCCCTCTCCACTGGCTTATGCCAAGGCTTGGAGGGAAGACCTCATCAGTCCCAGTAGTCAAATATGACTATACAAACACAACAGCTTTTAATTAATACCAATACATCGCACTAAACAACAACTGTGTCAAGAGTCTTTTTGAAGCATTTTCTTTAAATATGAGCTCAAGGAGGCTATAAGAAGGCAACCAGAAAGATTAAACAAGAGTATACAATACAATATATACACACACACACACACACACAAACACACACACACACATAGTGCATACTAATGCATTGCACTGTATGCATTGTATGCATATGCACAATGCATTTAACTTTAATCTTTCCAGGGTTAAGTTTGAACACCACAGAATTACCATGTTAAATTCTGTTGGTGAAACTCGAGGCCTGAAAGTTTAAATCAGTTTATATTTCTTTATCAAGTTACATACACTTATATATCCCGCACAGCCTACACACAAATGGATACACCTAATGTAAGTATAATATAGGAACATTACATACATTACATGCATAATTTAAGACAAAAAAAATACTGCGGATATATGCTTGGTTCCTCCAGGTGACACTAGAGGCTTATACTGTCTAAAGTCAAAAGCAAGGGTTAAAAGTTAAAGCCCCGTAAACATCTAAACAGCTCATTTATGTTTAAAGCTGATCGACACCAGGGTCATGGACATGAATCCTCCACGCATTAAGCAAGCCATTATGGAGCAATGTGACTCGCTTGCCAAACGCTACTCTGAAGTACTGCAGTATACAAATAGAGCATAAATTTCAGGCCTCGAGCCTTGAAAGCACAACTGCTGATCTCAAAAGGATTATAAGGTTATACTGTGAACTAACGAGAGCATGTGAGCAGGGGGTTTGGCTCTTTTTTAAGCAAAGCTTGCCTCTCGGTGCTGAATTCTCCTTGAGTAGAGGACGGGGTTCTTCTCTGAGAGATCATGTAAGGCCTCAGACTGATCACTTGCACATGAGTGAGGCAGACTGCAGGTTAAAGCCTCAAGCACACAGCGATTTTGGCAAAGATTTGCTGTCTGAGACAAATTTCAGGAATATTAAAGACTTCTTTCTTGTGGGGTAAAATCAGCAGCCTTTGATCACTTCATTTGACATGCTCCCCAACGGCCAATTAATTGACTCTGCGATGAATCTTAACCTCCAATGAAGTTCTGACAGTTGCAGAAATTTTGGGTCGCAGTTCTGCAGTATGACTACTAGGAGAACAGCAACTGAAGTAAAATTACCATTTTTATTAAATTATTTAAATATAAATAGTAGATGAAACATTTAAAGGGACGGTTCACCCAAAAATGAAAATTCTGTCATTAATTATTCAATTACTTAATTACTGATGTCACATGGACTATTTTAATGATGTCCTTACAATGTTTCTGCCACCTGAATATGTCAATTGCATTGCTGTCTATGGAGGGTCAGAAAGCTCTCAGATTTCTTCAAAACATCCTAATGTGTGTTTCAAAGATGAACGAAGGTCTTACAGGTTTAGAACGACATGAGGGTGAGTAATTAATGATAGAATTTTCATTTTTGGGTGAACTAACCCTTTAAACTTTTTTAAACTTAAATAAAACTTAAACATGAGAAATGTTGATTTGGCATCTATCTGAAATAAATATAATTACTTAAATGACTAAAACTGAAATAAAAAAATAAAGCTACATAGGAAAATATTAAACTAATAAATAACAGGAAAATTACTAAAACAAAGTGAAATTAAAATGAAAACTGAAAATAATTTTAAAAAAGCTAATTCAAAATATTAATAAATACTATAATCATGTATAAATAATACTAAAATAACACTGGGCCAAAGCCCCAAGATACATATTCCAAGTTTAGTTTTTTTTTTTTCTTTCAAAAAAAACAAACAAAAAAAAAAACAACATTTAATGAAGCACAGTCTGTGTCAATATGGGTGGGAATTTTTAGACTGCAATTGTTCACATTTTGGTTAACAAAAGCACCCACACATTAAAGTCTGTCCACTGACCTGGGATGCCGTTTGGGAGCTGTGGCCGTTCCTCATCCTCTTCCTCCTCAGGGACCACACTGTCCTTGCGGTCCATCTTGCTGACAGAGGTCGTTCGTTTTCGTTGGACTTCGGTGCCATAATCCTCCTCAAACAAAACCTGGTCGACCAGGTCAGGCTGAACCAAGTTGGGCTCCGCAGGAGGTTTGGGAGTGCCATAAAAGTTACCTGAAAATAATGAAGAGTGACAAAAAAACTCTTTTGATTCATGACACCTTTGAATAAGTCATAAAAGTAGATACTTTAAAACTTTAAATGTGTGAGTCAACGTTTTTGCTACATTAGCTTTGATTTAACAAGCCACAAACCTCTATAGTTTGATGAAACAGCTGATTCTGGAACTCTGAGACAGGAGCTGCCTGCAAATTTATCTCTTTATCGCTACCTTCGCTTTCTTCCTCAGTTCCTGCTTTCTTAAAAACGAAGATCTAGGTGTCGACTATCCAATATGCAGTGTGAAATGTTATACTCTTTCCATTCGGTGGTGCCTTGAAAGTAATTACACTCACCACTGAATTCAGTAATGAAACTTTTCCCACTATCTTCTCATGCAAAATCAGTTCATTAATATGCATCAGAAACAATGGTACAGCCAATCAGTGGAGCAGCATAATTTATTCAAATGAATTTCTAATTTGGTGGTACATGTCAATGTGTGTGTGTGTGTGTGTGTGTGTGTGTTTGTATGAGTTGAAGAGTTATGCTTCATTATTCCTCCTTGATGTAAGACTAAAGAAATCACTTTCAGTATGATTAGATTCAACCAATGGAAAGACATTTTTCAAATCAACCGTTCAACCTTCACCAATTATACGCAGATTAATTTAAATTATCCAAATTTGTTGTTTTGTTTGTTCGCTCCCTTCATCCTGAAAATAAATATGCTGCCCCTAGACGACATTAACGTCTGTGTATGAAAAAAAACAGCTTTTTAAGGTTTCACATAGTCATCTTTTGCCAATGTAAAATATAATCCTTGTAATCAGTCGAAAGCTTAATCCTCTCCTTTTTAGATTGTAAATTCTAAAGAGTTTAATTAGCAAACAGAAACTGAAACCATGTGGGAATAGGCTTTTTCACAAGCAATTAACTACTGTTGACAACTTCGCTCACCTCTCATGAATATGCAGTGATGAATATTCACCCTATCCCTCTCTGTCTCTCTTCATTATACAAAAGAGATCTCCTGCTATTCAGTGTCACAGTGTAAGGAAACATTTTGTGCTGCTACCATAACATTTGCAGAGGTGGGTAGTAACGAGTTACATTTACTTCGTTACATTTACTTGAGTAAATTTTTTGGGTAACTAATACTTTTAGAGTATATTTAAAAATGGGTACTTTTACTCTTACTCAAGTACATTTTTAGTGAAAAAACGGTACTTTTACTTAGTTACTGTGAAGCGACGCCCTCTCGTTACTTTATCTTAATGCAATACGTAATAATAAAGTTAAAAATGCTTCCTAATTTATTCCAAACGCGCCTGCTCTTTTCTCTGGGCAATGAGCGGATGCCCGTTTCATGGTAATGATTCATTCTTTGAGTCAATTCTGTTCAAGGCTCGATCAAACCAGTTGGCAAACCAGTGAATCGATTCGCGAATCAGTTTGAATGATTCGCTCAGTTCCCTGCCACACGCTATGAGTCGCTGAAGCGGTTCTCACTCATATAACACAAAGTTTAAGAACATCAAGAAGCGTTGAAGACGTGGCTTTGATCTACAGTCAGTTGAAAGCAAATCTGCAAAGGCTATGGTTTGCTAGCTATGAAAGATCTTTATTAGATGAACACCGCGTGTGCTGTCCGGTTCCACACAGGCTATAGATCGATTACATATACACGATACCACTATGACGTTACCAGTTTGTTGTAAATGTACACATTAAATACAATCTAGAATTTATTCATTAAATAAGCTGTCACAGAGTATGAAATGAACACCCGCCAAACCCCCGTTAGTTCCAGGAGGAATGCCTTTGCCTAGACGCAGAAAATATTGATATTTTCACAATATTTACGCTTGCAGAAATAAAGGCTACATTTGTTTACATTTTGCGGAACAGACGGAAGAAGATCCGTCATATGCATTTATTTCCTTATGTTCAGATGTTCTGTAGCGGTCATGTGAGGAGATTTCTCTCTTCTCCGTGTCAGAGGTTATATACATACATAATTAATTAATATACTTAACATAATTAATATACTTTAAAATATAATTTAATTCAGTGATGCAAATCTGAATTTTTATCAGCTGTTACTCCAGTTTTCAGAGTCATATGATCCTTCAGCAATCATTCTAATATATTGATTTAGTGTTGTTGAAAAAACAGCATATGCTAGTTAGGTATGTTTTGAAGCTGGGATGCTGGTTTGGGCTGGTCTTTTGCTGGTTTATGCTGGTAATGTGCTGGTCTTAAGCTGGTCGGACCATTTTAGGACCAGCACATGACCAGCTTAAACCAGCTAAGGACCAGCATAAACCAGCAAAGGACCAGCTTAAACCAGCTCAAACCAGCATCCCATGCTTCAAAACATACCTGTACCAGCATATGCTGGTTTTTTCAACAGGGTTTTGCTGCTTTTTTTGGAACCTGTGACATTTTATTCAGGATTCTTTTATGAATAGAAAGCTAAAAAGAACAGCATTGATAATAAATCAACATATTGGAATGATTTCTGAAGGATTATGTGACACTGAAGACTGGCTTAAAGGCTGATAAAAATTCAGATTTGCATCACTGAAATAAATTACATCAAAAAAAAAAAATCTTTTGAACGGCAGTGTGTGCGTGTATGTATAAATTTTATCTAAATATCTATATATCTAAATAAAAATAGACTATATTCAGTATATGATCCAAAGTAACTAGTAACTAACTACTTGAGTAGTTTTTTTATCCGATACTTTTTTACTCTTACTCAAGTAACTATTCAGACTATTACTTTTACTTGAGTAAATATTTCTACAAGTACTTTTACTTTTACTTGAGTACAGGTTTTGGGTACTCTACCCACCTCTGAACATTTGTTACACATGCAAGAACACCATGTTTCCAAAACTACAGTCTCACTGAGAAAGACGTTTGAATATCGACAAATTCCAGTCCAGTTTGTAGCTTATGCTGGTGAAGAGCTGCACAATTAGACAGGAAGGGATGCTTGAACATTTAAATCAACTAACCACAGTTTGCTCTTGTTAATGTGACATAAACAGGCAAATAAGCCTATGAAGCAGCACAACTGTTTTCAACACTGATGAAAATAAAAAATGATTCTTGAGCAGCAAATCAGCATATTAGAATGATTTCTGAAGGATCACGTGATGCTGAAGACTGGAGTAATGATGCTGAAAATTCAGCTTTGCCATCACAGGAATAAATTACACTTTATATATTCAAATACAGAAGTTATTTTAAATTATCATCATATTTCACAATATTACTGTTTTACTGAATTTTTGATCAAATAAATGCAGCCTTAGTGAGCATAAGAGACTTTCCATACTAGAAGAGCAGCAACATCATGATACTCGATGTCAGACTTCCAACTTGGAAAACTATTTAGTTTAGTGTACTGAACAACTTCTCTTTACCAGCAATAAGATGAAGACTCTCCAATCACAGATAAACACATACTTTATTATATACAACATGGTTTGAAATAAATGCTAGGTAAGTGTTTGGCTAATTAGAGCCACTGCATGATGCTATAACCCTAATTAATCACCACATATGCACTCAGCTAACCATGACAGAATCAGAAGGTATGTCGTACACTCCGTATCAGAGCAGATTTACAGCATCATCTGTCGCCAGTAATCTGCAGAGAGCCGTATAATCCCACCACGAGGGGAACGTTGTCCCAGCGTTCTCTTAATGTTGTCAAAAATATTTTGGTGCACATAAAGTGAAGCTATAACATTAAAATAGATCAAATAATGGAATGTGGACAGATTGCAGAGGTTTATGGGCTTTACACAACATAAGAGGTCCAAAGTGGTGCCCATATTGCCTACACTTTATAAAAATGTATACTACCATTCATCAAATTAATAACAAAAAAAAAAAGTTCAAGATATACACTAAATGAATATGCATTTGGGAGAATTTCTGAAAATTGCCAAGAATTGTCATATTTCCCTCTATAAATCAAAAGAAACAAAGAAATAGACATTTTTTTTTATTTAAGATTTGTTTGTATGCTTTGCATATTTTCATAAGTACAAATAAACTTACATCTTGTCTCATTATTGAAATATTTCATTTGGTCTTTTTTTATAATTCTTGTTTTAAATGTGTCCAAACAGCATGATTTTTCATGCATAACTGTAAATAATGTCACAATACAAACAACTCTCTGCAAACAGCTCTAAAAATAGACTTTCTTTAGCCAACATATAAATATCTTTATTATGTATTTACAGAATCAAAGATTATTTTTCTTTTAACTTGTCATTCACTGAGAATTATTCCAAGTGAGCACAGGACATCTATCCATTCATTGGACGAAAAATGATGTTGATATGTGACTCAACAGGCAGTAAGTACAGTGAATTGTGCCACAGTCTATTCATGTTTACAGATCGCCCCCATTGAGATTCTTTATGTCTGTGTGCTTTCAATGAGCGCTAAATCTTTATTGATCAGGATCAACTCTTAATTCAACCAAGCTTGCTTAGACAGGATTACATTAAAAGCTGCCTTGAGGGTTGTAAATTTATCCACACTACTGGAATGAGGCAATCAGAAATGTCTAGCATCTGTTTGCTATTGCTCAAGCATGACCACACAGAGACATTAAATGTAGTAAATCTATATAATGCTGCATTAAGGGTAAAAAATGTCATGTAATTCCAGTAAATATTTCGTAAAACCGGACTGTGGCTTCCTCATGGAAGTGAACTATTCCTTTAAGGAACAGTCTGCTGGGATTAGTGTATGTCCGTGCGTTAGCATGCATGCGTGTGTGTCCTAGGATCAGAACGTCTCCCTCTTTGAGAGCAGAGCACATATGGGCATTTCCTACTGGCATGGCTCCCTGTCCCAGCAGGCTTTGCCTGGCATGAATCCGGTCCCACTGTCGACATGGGGCCACAGTGAATGTACTCGCCTGGCACGCTATCTGTCTCTGAGGACAGAGACATCCAAACTCACCAGACTGCAGAGGGGAGGACAAACACACAAAGCTTTTTTGTGTTTCATTAATGAAGGAAAAAGAAAACTAGTAAATTATATCATTCAAAAGACTTTGAATGTTCTTGAAAGTAAGTCTCTTGTGCTTACCAAGGCTGCATTTATTTGATCAAAAATACAGTAAAAACAGTAATATTGTTAAATATTATTACAATTTTAAATAACTGCATTCTATTTAAATATATAATAAAATGTCATTTATTCCTGTGATACAAGGCTGAATTTTCAGCATCATTACTCCAGTTTTCAGTGTCACATGATGCTGCTCAAGAAACATTTATTATTATTAGCTATGTTGAAACCAGCTGGGCTGCTAAATATTTAAGTGGAAAGAGTGAAATCTTTTTTCCAGGATGCTTCGATTAATAGAAAGTTCAAAAGAACAGCATTTATTTGAAACAGAATTCATTCAAATGTCTTTACTGTCAATTTTGAACAATTTAATGCCTCCTTGCTAAATGTTTTTTTTTACTGACATCAAACTTTTGAATGTCAGTGTATGCACGCATGTGTGTGCGCATACACACAACTTATGTTTACATGTTTACAGATATTTACCCATAAAGGTACATATTTGAACCGTAAGTGTACATATTAGTACCTACAGTAAACAGTACAGCTTTTTCTGAGAGTTTTACATATACAGTATATACAGTATACAAACACACAGACACACAAGAAAACTATTGTCTAATTAGCTTAGCATGAAAAGGAGCTAGGTACTGCTTTTTTAGTTCCTTTCATAGAACGTTTGCTGAGAGAAAAATATTTTGCACTCTATTTGTGGAAAGTGCCATTACAGGGAATAGGCTGCTATTTTCATCTTCCTTATGTGTCCTTTTTCAGCAGTTTACCTCAAGCTCTGCAAAGCATGTTTGCATGGTGTAAACCTATGCTAACTGACTCACTGCCTGTGAGATTTGGAGGCTAAATCCATAGTTGATTTTTGAGGCTGCACTCTCATGGAATTCTTTTTGGACAAGATAAACGCCTCAAGGTGTTGGTGACAGAGTTTACTTCAGTCAAGTAAACAACATGACTATCGGATCTTAACACTAGAGGTGCATTTCCAGAAATGTCAGTGTCTGACAGGCAGCATAAGAGTATAGTGTTTAAATTTCCAGGTAAACTTAGATTTTAGGATCTATAAATGAAAAGCTTCATTGCACTCAATGTGAATTTCATCTGCCAGGTGAAAACCATAAAAAGAAACATCACACTTCTCAACAAGTCACGTGATTTGAGATATCATTCATGTCTGTTTGTATAAAGAATATCAGTATAGAGACAGTGTTTCATACCATCATATGTTCCACTCTCCAGCAGTAATCCACTCTCTTCCAGGATGCGAAAATCCCCCACGCTGATGAAATTATAGTCCACTCCTGGAACCTCCCCATCTCTGGGCAGCCTGGTGGTACCTTCCAATAAAACAAACACAATTAGAGACAGTGAACCAGTTCTGGTGAGAATATCCTACACCCACAATCCCCTTCACTGCAAACTTTGCGTCTATCTAAACACGGCCTCGGATTGAACAAAATGAAAACTGGATTCCCAGGCTGCATTTCAGCATTTCCTTTCAGAACAAGTGCACTCCATTTGAAACTGTAAATAGAACTGACCTCCAATAGATGAGATTTGGAAGCTGGGATTCTGAGTCTGGAACTGAGAATCAGGATGGATTATATGGAAGGATAGCCAAAATAAGGGGGTGGTTTTGGCCGTTTGCAAGGCTTTAAAAGATGAAAAACCACATGCTTTAACATAATTCCTTTGAAAATGGTTTGGAAACACACCGCACAGAGAGATGTACTTATTAGTCAAACAAAGGACATATTACATCATATCAGAGGAAATCTTGTGTTATTTAGTGTTATTCAAGCATAGTGTAGTCACAGATTGCTCCATTCACAAGGGAGTCGGTGACACAGAGGTGGAAAGTGTGCAAAGACTGCGTAAAATGAGATTCAGTCTCTAAAGCATTCGGCACTTTTGAAAACTGTGTGTCTGCAGTGTAGTAGTCTTTTAAAAATACCATATTTTTACCCTTCGGTTGCTCAACCCTGTCGACATTCACTCACTCTAATGTTGAACCAAACTTGTATGACTTACTTTCTTCAGTTGAACACAAAAGCAGATATTTGGCAGAATGTTCAAGCATATCATGAATGGAGCTGTCAAGCTCCAAAAGGGTATCATTTTTCATGAACATCAAAAAAGTAATTCATCATTCTTACAGGGGAATTATTTATAATGAATTCTTCTTTGCATATGCACAGCTAGCCTCCGCTGGCTGTATTTCAAGTTGTATAAATAGGTCACTTATAATATCAGTCAAATGTTCTTTTTTTACATCCTTATCTTTGACCTTTACAAATGACAAAAATATAAAACCAAGATAAATCAACTGGTGTTCAGCAGAACAAAAACAGTCGTACGGATTTGAACAAAGACAGAATTCCCATTTTTGGGTGAACTATTAATGGATCTCTGCTTTTTCACCCCTAAACCAAGATAAAAATGTTAATTCTGTGTGTTTAAGCCTGCGTGAGTGTGTTTGCTCAAAAAATATCAAATATAAACTGTACACGTTTGGACCTAATTTCAGAGGTGGGTTGTTTAGCAGCAAAATCCTCATAAGAGACATCCGAGGGTGGCATTTCTTGCGAATAAAAGGCCAAAAATAAAAGATGACATTTCTCGGCTCTGTTCGCATGTGTGCTAGGAAATGCCACCAGGCTCTACTGTCATTTGGAGGACATTTACATTAGAACCAGCAAACTGAAATGCCAGAGTCAAGTGTCTGCAGAGACTTGAGTCTAACTTAAGAGCAAATAATATTAAAACCGGGCTCCTTTACATTTTTCCTGGGAGAGCAACTGTTTAAATGCCACAAGAAGAGGGAGCCGGAACAACGGCACTGGTTGCAGATATGTGAATATCCACCGGCAAGGTTAAAAGGGGTTAACTTGTTCCAGATCCATAAAATAATGATAAAGAATGGAGCGGACTGAGAATAGAGAAGAAGAGATGCTCCTACTTTCCAGCTACATTATTTTCCTTGTCCATGTGAAAAAAAATATTTGCAAATATCATATGTAAATTGAGTTATGAATTCAGTTTTAATAAAATAATACAACAATATTGTTACATATTTTGCATTTTTAAAGGGGTCATATGATGCGATTTCAAGTTTTCCTTTCTCTTTGGAGTGTTACAAGCTGATTGTGCATAGATAAGATCCCTGAAGTTGCAAAGACTAAAGTCTCAAAACCAAAGAGATATTCTTTATAAAAGTTAAGACTCTGCCACACCCCCTAAAATGGTTCATTCAAACACGCCCCATATCTCTACGTCACGATGTGGGGAGATTTTCATAACACCACCCAAACGTACACGCAGTGAAAGAGGGGGAACTATTACTCTGGCTGTAGTATTGTTGCTGCCGCCGGAGCCGTGTCCTGGAGACACTGTTTCATTATGAAAGAGAAACTACTTTGTTTGGGCTTCCAAAAGAGCATACAACTAGAAATCAGTGGTTAAGTTGTATTTACAACACTGTTCCAGAGCAGTACAACGCAAATATTCAGATGTGTGCAGCACATTTTACGGAGGACTATTTCCTGAACTTGGAAGCTACAATGTTGGCTCGCACAAAGGCTGTTTCTATAAAGTGAGGCAATTCCAACTTTGTAAGGACAGTCTGACTCACAGCCTGTAAGTACATTACTGCCTCTGACGATTCAAACGCGAATTTTGAGCAGTGTAGAGTAGTGCTTGTTGTTTGTTGTTTCTCCGATCACAAATGCAGACATGGTAATGTTTACGCAGCGCGATGCAACGCGATGCGTAAAAAGACAGTGTAAGTCATTATAATCAGTAATTATGTCCCCACTGGATGCAACAAATGCCTCGTTTGTAATGGGTTTTATTGTTTTTGTGTGGTCGCGCCGTGAAACGCCATCACAATACGGTGAGGGGCGTAACATTTCCGTCTCACGCTTGAGGTATTCGGCCAATCACAATGCACTGGGTAGCTGGCCAATCAGAGAACGCCTATTTCTCAGAACGATGAGCTTTGTAAAAATCGAAGCGTTTCAGAAAGGCGGGGCTTAGAGGAGCAACAATAATGTACAGTATGTGGAAAATAATGTGTTTTTTGAACTTTAAGCCACATAAACATTGCATTACACCAAATACACAAAATAATGTTCTTTTTAGCAACATCATATGACCCCTTTAAAAAGAAATTAATGCTTTTATTCAGCAAAGACTCATGAAACTGATCAAAAGTGATTACAAAAGATTTCTCTCTCAAATAAATGCTGTTCCTTTGAACTTTCTAATCAATCAAAAAAAAAAAAAAAGTTTCCACATTAAAATATTAAGCAACAACCATTTTCAACACTGATAAGAATAAGAAATTTTTCTTAAGCACTAAAATCACCGTATTAGAATGAAATTCTATTTTGCCATCACAGGAATAAATTACATTTTATAATATATTACAATAGAAAATAGATTTTTTCATTTGTAATAATATTTCACAATATTACTGTTTTACCGTAGTTTTAATCAAATGAATGCAGCCTTGGTAAGCATAAGAGACTTCTTCCAATTTTTTTTTTTTTTTTAAATCTTCCCAATTCTTAACTTTTGAATAGTACTTAAATTAAAATATTTATAAAATACACATAATACATAAAAATGCAATTTATAATGTTACATTTACATCTAAGCCAAAATATTAGAAATCACAAGTGAATGATCACAGTACAGTAAATTTTGTCTGTCTTAAATACTCATTCTTCACCGAAAGCCTATATAAGAATATGTTAAAGTATCCCAGATTTTCGTCTGCAAAATGCAACACCACTTCCGGAAACGCTTTACGTCTTTGCGACATATCGTCTCAGTAAACTAAAGCATTCAGCATAAACTCTGGTTCACTCAAAGACTTGTAAACAAAGACTGTGATGCGGCAGGTTGTGAGCAGGTTACGTAATAACAGCAAGTTTCATCTTAGTCGGCCTCTGAAGTCAGTTTAATCACAGGCCGGTTCTAAAAGAGGTCCGCAGATCCCCCGGGCGAGCACCTGCTCCAGCAGCATTCTGGTGGAGAAGGGATATGAGTGGCACCTTAGGCTGCTCTTTATTCCTCTCCGTCAGAGGAGCTTTTAAGAGCTTTTGTTCATAGCTCCATAAAGCAGCTTTGTGACTGCAAACACCGGAGGCTCTCTCTTCCTCCAACTCGTTTTCCTATACTTTTTTCCCTCCTTTGCTCTGCCGTTTCAGGCTCTTCTCACAATTTACTGACTAAGGTAAAGAGAGAAAAAGAGAGGGAGTAACTAGGCCAAGAACAGAGTGACCTAAGGACAAGAGAAGAGGATGTTACGCTTAAATTGGCATCCAGTGGAAATTCTTTGTCATTTTATTTTAATTCGGATTGTCTCAAGCCTGCTAATTTTCCATAAACATCAAAGAGTAGTTCTTCATTCTTACGGGGGAATTATTCATAATTAATTCTTCTTTTAAACTTCAACAAATTCAGAAATAAAACAAAAATGTGTTAATCAGAAAGTTTATTTTTAGACTGTTCGACAGCTGGGAAATAAAAGCTGATGTCTACGTTTATTGCCAGTGATAAAACGCATGGCTAAACAGCCTCCGCTGGCTGTATTTCAAGCTGTTTAAAAGGGTCACTTTCTCTCAAGTCCACTTTATAACATCAATCAAACCTTCTCTTTCACCTTGACAAATGACAGGTCGTTTTTTTGTTGCTGTGCCTTTAAGAAGTCTACGTAAACGCCCTCTGCACACGTGACGGCAGTAACGGCGCTTTTACTCGAGAGCTGCGTGTTTGTCGTCAAGTCTAATATGGTTTGCACCGCCCCAGGCTGCCTTCAATAACAGCCTCTTTGCAATAGTCTTCATTTGATTTTGACAGGTTCACAAAACAATTGGCGCTGGAATGTGGCACGCAAACTGGTGATGAGCATGATGATCATGGATTGTTAAAAATAAACTTTAGCTGCTCATTTCTAATGCTGAAATCCTTCAGAAGGATATTCAGAGTGACAGGAGCTACAAAGAGCAAGAAACAGCTTGAGGTATGACGGACTTCTATTGTTTTGCAAAACAACATTAGAGAATATTAATTTAGGAAAACATTTATTATATATTCCACAGCATAAACTATATCTCATTATATATTTTCTAGCATAATATACACTACCATTCAAATATTTGCGGTCAGTAAGATTTCTGTAGAGACACATTAAATTGATCAAAAGCGGCTAAATATGTTTACAATGTAAGATTTCTATTTTTAATAAATGCTGTTTCAAAAATTAAATAAGTTCAAAACAAACGCTTAAATTCTGAAAAAATGCATCATGGTTTTCACATAAATATGAAGCAACACAACTGTTTAGAATGTTTAGAACACAACAAATCAACATATTAGAATGATTTCTGAAGGATCATGTGACACTGAAGACTGGAGTAACGATACTGAAAATTCAGCTTTGCATCACAGGAATAAATTACTTTTTAAAAAAATATAAAAAAAAAATTGTTACATTGTAATAATATTTCACAGTGTTTCGTTGTATTTTAGGTAGCTTACACCATAATCAAATATCAAAAGTTTTGATTTTCAGTTATTTTTTACTAGTTATTTAATCAGGCTTATTCAGGTTCAGTTTGGTTTTGTCACAAACTTCCATTAAAATGAATTAGTATAACAATAACCAATTAATTTGACATTCTGCACATTCTATAACAAGTTACAATTGCCTAAGAAGGTATGTTTTTCCAAAAAAAATAGATTATGCTGCAGGTAGCATGTAAGATGCAGTTTGTTTGTTTTTTGCCACATACCAAAGTGTCGTAGTAAATTTGCCCCTCAGAGTGTTTCATGACACATTTGTCACTGTCACTTATCAAATTAGACTAAATAGTCCATAACGAACTAGCTGAATGAGAAACTAATGAGTAGTGTGCTACTGCTTGGAGAAGAAACATGCTCTCAGAAAACCACTCCACAACTCTCAAGAGAAACAGCATCTCATGCGGCGCATCACAGAGGAGAGCTGGCGGTGTGCTGCAGAGGCCCAGACCAACACGAGAGACTGCCTGAGGAGAGGCTCTGTCTCCCCAACTACACTAATAGACACACCAGTGTGAGAAATGGCCAAAGGATTCACTCTAAACACCAAATGGAAAAAGACTGAAAGGTAAGATGAGATAACCAGACTGCCAGAGAAAGACAGAGAGGACATATATATATGCTGAAATATTCTAACATCTAAAATAAAATAAAATAACAAAATAACCTATTTATTTAATATATTTTATATGTATATGTATTTTATTATATTATTTATATTTAAATATATATTATATATATTATATATTATATTTAAATTACATTTTGTAGTATTAACCAGATTGCCAGAGAAAGACAGAGTGGACATATATATGCTTAAATGTTCTAACATGGAAGATATAAAATGCAATAAAATGAAATGAAATAAAATTTAATTAAATTTAGTTTAAAATAAAGTAAAATAAAAAGTAAAATCAAATAAAATAAAGTAAAATCAAATCAAATAAAAAGTAAAACAAAATAAAATAAAAAAATAATAAAAATAAAATATTTGATAAAAATATTAAAATTATTAAATACATTTTATGCATATGTATTTAATTATAATTTTTGTATTATGTGTTTGAAAGGCTCTTTCTTCCCAAAGAATTTACTCACAACAAAATGAGACAAGATAACCATATTTGTACTTAAATGTTCTAAAATTTACATACACACACACACATACATATATATACATACATATATATATACACATATTATATATATGCGCATACTTTCATACTAATTTTACACATTTGATTACTATTAATGACACTTCTTCAGTAACTTTTTTCATATTTATTAAAAATAAAGCATATGTAAATAAGTAAACAAATAAATGTGATTTATTTTAATAAAAACAATTATTTTAACAAATAAATATGAATATAAAATAGACTGGCTGTGTGTGTGTGTCTTACATGGGATGGTGCGCAGGTACAGGTTGTCTCGAATCACTTGCTGCAGTTTGTGGTCGATTGATCCTTTTTGGAACTGCAGACAAAGATAATGCCTCAAATCAGCATTCAGCACTTTACCTGCAAAGAGAGAGAGAGAGAGAGAGAGAGAGAGAGAGAAAGGAAATTTATAAAACCTTTCAAAGGTTATGGAAACAGAAGTAGGTAGGCTTGGCATTACAATGTAGACTAACTCCCAGAAGGGACACGGTATTGCTCTGATATTGCTCTTTCATAAGATAATGAGACTTAATAGGGTTCTCAGTCCATTTAAAGCATAAAACTTCTGGGGAAAAAACAAAAAACAAACAACAAAAAAAAAAAAAAAAAAAAAATCACATGATTGTGTCTAAAAATTAGACAACTGTTAACATATGGTAAGAGTATAGAGCTATACATGAATGGTATAGCTCTTTTGATTTGATCAAAAAGTTGTTAAAAAACATTGTTAAGATCTCTTGTTAAACCTTAGGAGATACAGAAGAAAAATTACAGGAGAAAAATCTGACAAGCAAAGGAAAAGACTTATGAAATATGTCAAACTGTGGAATTAAAATAGAAGCAAAAGTTCAGCTTACTCTCTGGCTAGGAAAAAAATAAAGACATGTCATAAGTGATGCTGCTTTCCTACGGGTACTTTCACTGTACGAAAAATACCTTCTATTAGTGCCCAATTGTTTTTCATTTTCCAGGACTAAAGTGACAATTTACTCTGCACATACACACGCGCACACTCAATGTGAGAGCCAGCTGCACAAAAACACACGGCGTAAGTCTCTTATAAGCTTTGCTAACTCAGAAAAGACTTCACAAACAAGCTGACACAGTGTCGAAAGCAACTGTGAAAAGTGAAACCTAATGAAAACCCTCCACACAGAACTTTTAAAAGCCTCTCTTTCCCTCTTTCTGCCAAACTCCAAAGACGCAACTCTGGGAGAGTTCACAGAGAGTTGGGGAAAGTTGCTCTGCAGAGGAAGACGGAGGATGTTTGCTGATACAGGGGTGGATGAGAAAACGAAGGGAAACCGAGAGAGAGACACAAGAGTCCAACAGCACAACTTGAGGGAGGAGAACAAATGCTATTAAAGGGGTCATATGAGATATCAACATTTTCTTTGATCTTTGGTTAAAAAAAAGAAAGAAAGAAAAGAAAAAAGTTAATAAAAACACACTTTAACTTTAAAAACTAAATCATTATAAAATCATTGATTTATTAGGTCAGAAACCCAAATTCATGAAACATATCTTTACGAATGATCTAAACATTAAAAAAGATGTTCATTTTCATTTGTACATTTAATTTTACGATTTGTGATTTATTCTTAACAAATGTGCCTGATCATTTCATATGACACATTTCAATGCAGATTAGTTTATTAATCTTTGACAATAATGTTCAGTCACTGTAAAAAAAACAAAAAAAACAACAACACCCGTTTCAACCTAAAAACTTAAGGTAACTTCATTGTTTCTTGTATCTACATTGTTAAGGGAACCAGTTCAATATGTTCATCTGACAATACTTTTTACAATGTAAAAAAATTTCACCTGTTTCAACGTAAAAACTTAAGTTCGGTTGCTGCCTTAAAAGTTAAATCAACTTTATTGTGAGTTGAACTGACTTGTACTTTTAAGTTAATTTAACTTAAAATTTTAAGGCAGCAACTGAACTTAAAAGTAACTTATTTTTTTTATTTTTTTTTATTTTTTTTTACATCAAATACAAAAATACAACCATTTACCAAAATTAAATAAAATACAAACATAAAATAAAACCACTTACAAAAAGTTACAAATAATTACAAAAATAAAGCAAAAATAAAATACTTAAATACAAAACACTTACATAAAACTAAATTAAATTAAATTAAAATAGAAACTAAAACTAAAATGTGATTAATGGACACTTGTTCATATGTGTTGATTCTCGCTTACAATATAAGGTAATACAAGATAAACAAACTCATGAAATGAAAACAAAATGCTAACAAAAATTAATTAAAAAATTACATTAAATTACACCTTTTTATTTGTATCAGTTCATTTAAAACAAACTGCTTGAAAGAATGATTTTTAGAATTAAGTCTTTCCATCACCATAGCAGATGTATAAACAGTTGCACCTGACAGCAAACAGTCCAGCCAAACAGTGTTAGTGATTTCATATTTAAAGAGAGTCATATTACATAGTCATATTTGAGTTTTTAATGGCCATTTTCCACCACCTCTTTGTTTGAAAGAATTTGCCACAGTGGCTTTAAGAAACACCTGCTTTTGTATAAATAAAAAGCAGCACTTAACAGCTTGCTTTATAATACCACAAGATCAAAAGACAATCCACACCGAAATGTGCCACACAAACTGTAAAGACCAGATTTTTTGGACTGGGGAGAAAGTTTTGAAAGTTGTTTTCATAGTTCATCAAGCTCTTTCATCTTGGAAGATCAAGGAAAAATAGACTGCTCATGATATGAATTCATTAAAGGAACAACAGAAAAAAACGGAGTATGAACAAAAATATTAAATGATAAAAAATGTATAATATGACGCCTTTAAGAAGAAAAGTGTGAACGTGTGCAGACAGACGCCACAAACCACTAAAGCCCTCGCCCATAATCTCTCGTCTTCACCCCGTGCCATGCTGCCAGTCCTCATAAAGCACCATAATCTCCTCATAAACACAGCGTGACCTGTTATGTGTCATAACCTTTGGGCGAAAAGGCAGGTGTCCCTGTCAGATGTCCTGAACTAAGCAGGATTTACCAGCCACGAAAAGCTGAAATATCACATCATTCTAATTTATTTTGACAGGGATAAAACAGGAATTATCAAAGTGTTAACACGAGGAGCAGATATCAGTAGCGTTTTAATGGCTTGATGATTTAACGTGACTGGAAAATGAATGCTGTTTTTAAGAATATACATAGTAATGCTTCACCATAGATTGCTATAGATACTGCTGCTTTAGGGAAGGATGAGAGCAATATGGTGTTCCTTAAGCAGTTTTGATTATGGATGTATTTTACCTGAGATGGATGGGTCAGTTTCAAGATTGCAATAACAAAAAATAAAATAAAATAAAATAAAACTTTTACAAAAATAACAAAATTACAAAACATTTAAAAATAAATACAAATATTTACAAAACACGTTAAAGACATAAAATAAAAAATAAAATAAAAAGCATGTGTCGATTCTTGTTTACAAAGTGTTTAAAAAAAAAAAAAAAAAAAAAAAAAAAAAAAAATCCTTACCAAATTAAAACAATTACAAAAATAAAAATAAACCCTTATGGAAATGAATTAAATTTAAATTAAATTTAATAAAATAAGCTTAATAAAGTACACTTATTCATATGTGTTGATTCTTGTTTACAATGAACGGTGCATGTAAGAAATAAAATAAAAAGAAAAATTATAAATAAAAATACATTAAAAAAAAATAAAGTACGCTTATTTGTTGATTCTTGCTTAAAAAGTTACTAAAAAGTAATTAAAGTTACATGTGAGAATGCACCTAAATGTAAGAAATGTCCGAAACTTAAATATCTTGCCAGAAATGACTAGTACCTTTTCTGCTTTTCAGTGTATTTACATTAGCATCCAAATTCGCTCACTCATCTGCATTCATTTCTTCCCCATTTGGTGCACCATGTGGCATTGACTATACAGGGAATAGTGAATGAGTGAACGAGCAAGCGACTTTGACACAGCACATGTGGTCAAGGAGAGCAACATGGAGCAGAAACACTGCTGAAGGGTGTGATGAGCCTCACCAGGTGAATATGACCCTTTATTAACGCTGCTATAGGTCCATCATCCAAACCTCTTCCACCACTTCACTTATCTCACTTCCTAGATAATGAGAATACCACTTTGTTTTCTTTTAATTCTATTTGAATTCAATAAAAGCCACTTCATCTCTATTGCCACTGCTTCAATGGACATTACTCAGAGAAGACAGCATATTTAATTTGATGTGAATGAAAATGAGACACTGTAAGAGAAAAGCTGTGCGTTTAACACTTTCTACTGTTTTAGGTCATATCTTATTTTCACCACCCATTTTTTTTCCTGAGAATTTTTCAGAAAGACATATTTTCAATGTTTTATCGATTTAACAATCAATAAGAGGTACAAACAGTGCAACCCATTGTACACACTATATATCTATCTCTCACAGCCTAGTTTTCATTTGCATTGAATAAAATATAGTGTCTACTCTATTTAAACTACAAAATCAAATGCTCAGGTCCCATATTTGCACAATCCAAGACAAAAATAAAATAAAAAATTAAAATACTTACAAAAATAAAATAACACAAAAATAAAAAACCTATAAACTGATAAAACATGGAAAACATACAATTTTATTAAGCATATTTTATTTTATTATTTTATTACATTAAGTGTTTTTGTTTTTTATTTTATTATTAATATTAATAATAATAATAATAATAATAAATAATAATAAATTCGTAAGGGTGATATTTCATTTTATTGTATTTATGTAAGTGTTATTTATTATATTTATTTATTTAACAAAATAAGACGATGACTCAAGAGGACTTTTACTGTCTCTTTAGCCCTCTCTTTCTGGCCTCAACAGGACAAAGGTCTAGACTCTCTTCATCATTCTCAGCTTAACTTCTTGGATTCTGAGTTCTGATGCAGAGCCGTCTGAGGCTATAAGACAGATGCTCTGTATCGCTCTCTCTCTCTCCCTTTGCTTCGCCCACCTTCCTCTTCCGCCAATAAAATGAGGTAATAATATAATAATCCTGTCAAGGGAGGACAGAGAATTTGTTAGGGGGAAGACCAGAGGTCTTAGAGAACATTATCACTATGCCACTCTCTTTATTTCCCATTTTCAACTGTCAATATCTTTGGTCATTCCTCATCTTCCTTGCTTTTATTTATTTTTTTCATAATCCTTTTAACGTTGACATTTTTTCCTTTAGTTTTCTCCTTTTTCTTATCTCTGTCCTTCTCTATTTCCTTTCCTACGTGTCAGAAATAGCAGAGCAGCTTTATAATCCTCCACAGATTCCCTCCTGTCACAGTGCTCACAAACCATGGCAAGGACATACAAAAAAGAAAAATCAAACAAACATAAATAGAAGACACTGGGGGGTTATCGTTTTTTGCTCTTTGTTTTACCATGAGAGGAAATCTCCATTTACTACTGCTGAGGATCAATCTTATAAAAGTGCACCATAATTTGCATAGTTTCCATTAAAATACAATTGCTGTTAACAACTGTACTGTACTGTAAATGCATTTTTGTGTTCTTGCTCTGGTGGTAATAAACCTCAGTAAGGGGCAATTGAGTTACTTTCAGTTTAATTTTGGTATGGTTCTCTTTAAACATTTAGCATTTTCTAATATTCAATATAGCATATCTTATAGGAATGCTGAGGAAAGAGGACATAGTTGGATTTCATTATAAACTGCATTCTGAAACATTGTTTAACAACGCTTGAAAATCGCTACATAGTCTCATGACGAAAACGTACCTCTGGGAACTTTTTCGCACACTTTCGCAATATGCGAAATACGTACTGCCATGTGTGAAAAAGTTCCCAGAGGTACGTTTTTGTCATGAGACCAGGTTGGAAAATCAAGCATGCAAAGCTAAAAAACTTTAATTAAAAAAAGATTAAATAAGATAAATACACTGTAAAAAATATTTTTAGTAAATAAAACGGCTTATTGGCGTACATTTTACACCAATTAACAATAAATTAATTAATTAATAAATTAATAAATAAATTGTGAAATACCAGCAATTTCAGAGAGAAAATTGTTTCTACACCAATTTTTCCAGTGTACGATAATTATTATAATGTTATGGCCAATTATAACTCTAAAATATTTAAATTAAAATAAATAAAAATATAAATAGATAAAAAATAAAAATAAATCAAAATAATTAATTTAATTTAGACATCACATTTTTATAACGTAATGTAGAAATTTATTTATTTTGAAATTTGCTAAAAATGAGATATTTAACAGTGTTAAAGGTGTAAAAATTTAATAAATGTGCATCATGCAAAATTCCAATTAAGGGTGTCAAAATTAATCGTTGCATCGCGATGCGGACGATTCTGCATCGATGCAGTAATAGACCATAATCGATTATAGCCTATGACGTCACTTGCATACGCGCTTGTCATGTGAGTATTAAAAATGCGCTCTCTATTTTAAAATCTGAACTTGGCTTTTTCCATCATATGGCACGTGTGTGCGCTAGAGACAAACGCGGCTGGCTTCACTGTGAGACAGTGCTTCCACTCGCTGTTATTTTACTCTTTTACTTTAGATATGCTTTCATTTACGCTGTTTGGAATGCAGTACGTATTAGATGCATGCAATTCACGTACCGACAGACCTTCACGTGCGCTTTGTGTTTGTTTGTCCTGAAGCTCGATCGCGGCTGCAGTTAAATGCGCTTGTATCTACTTTAATGATACGAAATTGATGTAAACAGTCAATTATGTTTTCAGAACAGGACAAAACATCTGATATGTGGAAATAGATCTGTGCATTAGTGTGAATGCAGTCTATTAAAGCTGCCAGTGTCTATGATCTCATCAGTAATAATCAAATGGCAATAATGCTGATTAAAAAAGAAAAACCCATAACTATGATTATCTGTAAACTTTCAATACTTAAAACACTCCCAGATACTGAAAGTGCTTTTTCTTTATCACTTGTAATTGTCTTTTCCCCTTTTATTACTTTATATTTGCTTGAATGTTTTGAAGCTATATTTACTTTGAATTCTTAATTATATATTAATTAATATATTAATTAACCTAATTATTTTGAAAAGCTTGCTTAATTTAATAATGCACAAAATAAATCTGATATAATTGTGATGAATTGTGATGCACCGTGATATCAAATCGAATTGAATCGTTGACGTCATAATCGTAATCGAATTGAATCATAAAACCAGTGCAGATTCACACCCCTAATTCCAATATTGGTTGGTGGAATAAATGTGGGTACCAATATATTTTTATTTATATATAACAATATAACTCTTTATAAAATAAACAAAATGAACTGAAAGACAACAGAAGGCAAAAATGTCTGACTCATGTAGACCAACAATAAAATGAAAAAGAAATAATAATAATCACAGGCATACACACACACACAAACACACACACACAGTGTGAAAGGCCCCTTCAAAAAGGTCCCTTATTAACTCTTTAAAATAAATGTGGCTGAAACTTTGGTTACCATGGTAAATTTTTATAAAAGGCCATTGTACAGCCTTTTTGCCCCCTCAGACAGCAAATTTATCTAATTGGTCAAACTTCTATATACTGTACAGTTCAGGAGCAGATGGCTCTTTCGCCTGATTTGGCTCATTTGCCACCGACGGCTCAAATAAGGGTTCATTTTCTCAGCTGTGCTCCGATTCCCCATTGATTCTTTACAGCACTGCTGAGGAGGCCTGTTACACATGCATCTATTAGACGTCACTGATTATGTGACTCAAATTAGCTGTTTTTAGCTCCTGCAAATGTCTCCTGAAGCGCTCGAAGGTAACGGCACTTCTGAAGCTGAAACTGCGGCTCACAATCATTGTGGGAAATGAGAAGAGTCGAGAAACAGCCGGCTGAAAACCGATTAAAAACAAGGAGGTTGAGGACAGCGGCAAGACAGCTGAATCACTATTTCTGATCGCTCCCCCGACCTCTCCGAGACCGTGCCCCCGAATAAAGCCTCTCGCTGACGACAGATTCGAGCCGAGACGACAATCGCTAAGACAGCCGCATGAACACAACGCACGGTTATTGTTGAAAGCAGCGTGGAGAGCCATTACTTGTATTTCTTCACGAGAATGTGAAAGCTCAGTCTGTCACAATACTGAGGCGAGGGAGTTACGATTTCTGCCTAATGGCACTATGACCTAAAAGCTGTTACTGACGAAGAGAACAAAGTTAATCAGAACAGAAAAACAGAGTCAGACAATGACCAAATGAGGAACAAAAGGAACAACGAGCAGAACAGAAAATAATTCAAAGCTGACAGAACATAAAACTCAGATCCTACTCTTTTATCTGCATCTTTCAAGAAAGTTGTGAAGTTGTTTCCCACTAAAACAACTACTGAACAAAATGAGTGGGATGAGTGAGCATATAGTTACATTCATCTACTAATAAATGCAATAATTTATTGAACACTGATGTCTGTTGTAGTATTTCTGATGTTACATATAATCAAAAATAAATCAGAAGCTACAGCGATTTTACCCCTTTTTTTTTTTTTTTTTAGACAGAATGGGAAACCTCTTGTTACTTTAATATATGTGGATAAGGAGAGCTGTCTGTGAGAGAATGCAGAGGAAGGAGGGACGTTACAAAGGAAAAGGACGCCAAGTGTTTGATCCTCTGAAGCTAAATAGTGAGGCATGTGGCAAGCCTGTTGCTGACAAAGAGAGAGATGGAGTTGCTGCAGTGGTGACAGCAGTTGCTGTCTACATGAGGACAGATTTACTGTATAACCAAGACCTTCAAGAACCTACAAGAAATATGAAAGGACATTGGTAAAGCATCACTGAGGCATCTATCAGTCTGTCAGACCATATGGTTATCTAGCCATCCAGCGAATGACTAGCCGATCAGTGAACAATTTATCTAGATTTTCTAATACCTTTAAAGCTTTTAAAGTTCAGTCAGGTATTTTTGAACACCCCTTCTGGATGTATTTTTCTCATTCCGTTTCCATAATGGCATTTCAAAATATTCTTAAATAAGTCCTGAACCAAACCAACCAGCTCTGAGATTAATCACAGGATTACAACATTTAATTCCAAGCAAAAAAACTATTTGAAAAATGAAAAAAGGTAAATGACTGTACAAGACTTTTTTTTTTTTTTTTTTTGAGACAATGCACTTATCCCATGAAGCTTTGTGAATGACACAACCTAATCTGAAACAATGGTACAATAAAAAAATAAATAACTGACTATAAAATCACTGATCATGGGTAGAAAATGTGCATATATTTATAGAAAAAAAGAAATTATATATACACACACACACACACATACATTATATACATATATACACACACACATAAGTTCTGTGTCAGAATGTCTGTTTTGGTTTTGGTTTGTGTGACTCCGCCCACTGCCAATTTACCCAATAGTATTTTGACACTCTGGGTTGCCAGTTAACAGAAAACACAGCATATTGCAGCCATGGAAGCCAGCAAACGAACTGCATCAGAGATCGCAGATTTACGTACTTCCAAAATCTACAAAGCCTCAGCATCTATCTAAAAAGCTCTCTGACCAGAGGTGCATTAAAACACAGATAAATCAACCCATCAGCTTAAAGAATAAGACTCGTCACCTTCCATTGTCAGTTGCGATCGTTCCTGTTGTGCCCTCAATCTCTCAACCCGTGAGAGTGTCAACTCTGAGTAGGAGGGACAATGTTTTGAATTTGGACTCCAGTACCCATTCCAACCACTAGTTCTCAATATTACATACTGCACCTTAACTAGAATTAAATGCATTTGCATAAAACAATATAAAATATTTTATGTATAATGTAAATAATGACTAGACAGATGCTGCAGAGCTCTTTTGCTGCAATTCCTATTTCCATGCTCACAGAACTGTATCTGAATGTGAAGTCTTTATTCAGGAGAGTGTATACTTCACTGGGAATACAGCAATTAAACATGATGCCTTGAAAGAAGAAGCTGGAAGTACACTGGCTTGTGCCTTCCCCACAAGCATATATCATCATTTAACAACCTTGGACCTCACATTAGATTCTTCCTGAAAGGTTTATATGTTATCTCTAAAAATCAATTACTCTATGGAGAAAATGAATGGGATTTTTTACTTCCTGTTACCTACTGTTGCGCTTCTATAGAGTGTGCTAATTTGTAAGGATGTTGCTGCAATTGTGTGCAATTTTTCACCATTGATATTGATCCTCCATGTCCTACTCTCTCTCACTTTGTTCCTCCATCCTTATAAATTCTCAAACCAATGAGCAACAACCAAAGAGTGCAAAGAGCTTTGAAGCTCAGAGAGTGTGAGGCAAGGTGAGAGGGTTTATAGTGGAGAGGAGTGCAGATTTTGAACCAATCTTGTTAGCGGTCACAGTCAAAGTCAAAGTTGGGTTTTTTTAAATCTCCTGAATAAAAAAAGAAACAAAATATAAATGTTCCAGCAATATTTGCAGATAGTGAAAGTGTCTGTGTGATGAGGCACTGCTCTGAGGTAGTTACTGGTGTGCATGCAGACATCAGCATATGCCATATTGTGCAGTACAGTGATAGATAGAGGCCATAAAATACACAACACTGGTGTAAAGTAGTTGAGAACACAGTATAGAATGAAGAAAGTCCAGTAAACTATGGAGACGATCTAATAAAATACAACACGGAGAATGCAGTAAAAACACTTGCTGTGAAGACAAAAGGTCCATTAAAGTAAATAAACATATATAATTTTGATTAATTTAAATAAGCATTATTAATAAACATTATATTTAAAATGTAATTTATCTCTAAAGGAATGAATGACCGACCATCAATAATCTAACAAGACCAGAACTTTATTTATTTAAAAAAATTAATAAAAAAAAATAAATAATAATAATAATAAGATTTTATGTCCATAGAAAGCACATTAAATGTAAGTAAAGTGTCTACTTTTAAGGTTTTAAATATGTTTTTGGAGAATAAAATGTCAAAATTTGGTTGAAATGTTACATTGTCATTCAGTGTAACACTATTTAAAAAAAAAAAAAAAATGCTTATTTTGACTTGTACATATTAAAATATATAAAAGAATAAGGGAGCATATTTAATTTTATTGTGTTTTAAATGAGTAAAAAATTCTTACTGACAAATAGGCAAAACCTAGGATAGTGGCAAATTTTAAAAATGTAAAATTACAACTA
>JAFVLL020014530.1:0-84873 GCA_021397915.2 Tor tambroides | reverse complement strand
ATATACACACATGTTTATATATATATATATATATATATATATATTTCTTTTTGCTGTGTTCCTGCTTTCACGTACATTTCCCAGATTACATCATAACACTCACTCCTTATTTAGACATTTCTGATACCTGTTTGGGAGTGTCTACAATCCAATCATTTGCAAGTCCTCACTAGTGAAAGGAATGCTAGTGTTTCAAAACAGTCTTTGTACCCACGTTTGACACGTTGAAAACAAACCGGAATGTGTTGGAGGGGTGGGTTCAGGTCCTTTTACTATGGTGAAACAGCAGGGAGGAGTGCTAATAATTACTGCGGTATCAGAACAAGACTTAGAACCAGTTCAAATTCAGTTCACAGAGCAAGGATGGAAAGGTGAATAAAATGGACTGTGTGTTAAGGTCACGCAGTTCAACTACTAACACAGACAGCTAAAATTGCCCAAGACTGACAATCTCCAGAACAGCAGTCAAAAGTGGGCAAAGCTTGCCAAACCAAAGGTTTGAATTAGGTCATTGTCGCAGAGTGCGTGTTTGGAGATGCTGGTGAAACTCAAGTTTTCTTATGGGTTTTCAAGAGGGTGAGAGAGTCAGGTGCTCGCTGTATTACAAAAGGACCAGGAGTCGATGAACAGGCTCTTTTGGATTGGTTACTGTCTCAAGCCAGAACATTCTGTGAAGGAACACTGTGTATTGTTGTTGCTGTCATGGGAGCCAACAGCCTTCTCAGACTTTGGTTGGCTCTTCCATCTCTTACAACTGAATTAAAGATTCTTCCAAGTAACAAACTTTTTTGTTTAATTGCTGGGAGACTCTTTAATTGCTTGTCAAATGCCTTTTAATGCACATCACAGATTGCAATTAATGAGTTTGTCTCACAGTCCTGTTGCACAGGATCTTCTAGAATGCAGTCTGCTTTAACATTACATAAAACATGCTGCTAAAGTATGACACAGCAAAAACATCTACACTTAGATAGTTACTCAATCATCACAGTGACATGAAAAAGACCAGATGTGGGTCCATTCCTGATGTTTAAATACAGATAACTGTTAACCAAGAATATATACACTTAACAAATGACAAACATCAAAACATCAAAAGATTTATTATTCATAATTACTCTTAATACAAATTAATTATATTATAAATGTGGTCCATACTGTACGACTATAAGATTTACATGTACTGCATATCACTTTTATGACACGTTTAAGGTGTTTTTGAAACCCTCCATACGTCCAGCATCTACATCAGAGTACAAACAAAAATAATTAAGGCTTATTGATGGGTCGAAAATAGTCTTTATAAGTGGAGTGCTGGTCTAAAGATAGAGCACTAGTTTTCTCTTGGGTTCATATAATCCTGCTGATTCTTTTGTATACCTGTGTCATTCATTAGGTGCTGCTTGGTAACCGCTCTTAATTATCATATAATAATCCACATGACCACCAATTAGTATCCACCAAATCAGTAAAAAATGACTAAATAGACAAGGAATATGAAGAATATTTACACCATATTTAAAAAGTAGGCTAGCAGGACACACCTACAGCAGGTCTGTGTTTCAGTTACCTGCTGTTACGCCATAGACTTGCGTTTTATGATGCCTACATGTTCCCTTTTGCCCACTGTGAGTCCCTGCCAGTCTGAGCTTGCCCTTCCCTGATGTCACGTTGCTATGGTAAGATTAGTACGCTCCCTTCCTATTCAAAACACGCGGAAATTTCCTTACCCTCACCTGCTTTCTCTGCTGCATCTGATCTAAGACAAAAGGACTTAACACTCAGTTTCAGAAAAACAATGTGCCTGAATACAGGATAAGGATCAGTTCTTGCATTATCTAAACTAATGAAAATAGTTCAGAAATGTAATCACAGATTGCTGGTGATATAAAACTAAGCACGATTGTTAATAAAACTATGATTTTAACGAGTCTTTTTATTTGTGCCAGTAAGTTTCCTTAGTCAGTAGACTTGAGTTGGGAGGTTTGATTCATTTATGTGAATCAGTTGAATCAGTTTAGTGGATCAGACCACTGATTCAAAACTCTGATTCATTTGAGACTCATTTCGGAGCAAATGCATAAAAACTAAGCTATCATATATCGTTGATAGGCTGAAAAATATTGAGATATCATTTTTAGCCAAATCGCTCAGCCTC
Organism: Tor tambroides; assembly: GCA_021397915.2. Taxonomy (NCBI): domain Eukaryota; kingdom Metazoa; phylum Chordata; class Actinopteri; order Cypriniformes; family Cyprinidae; genus Tor; species Tor tambroides. The sequence goes on along the minus strand of JAFVLL020014530.1, from coordinate 82,715 downwards.
ACTTAGGATGGGTGTGTCATCTATAAGATCTAAAGACAGGGATCAGATAATAAAGAACATCTAGAGTTTTATAGACAGGTACATTTGTTCTAAAGTACACTGTGTGCGTTATACAATCCCCAAATGCACTCGCCAGAGGAGAGGCTGAATCTAACACAAAAAGCTTTCTGTGCTTTTATTTTCACACAGTGTACAGGTGGGGGTTGATTTGATATTAGAATAACACACCTGCAACTTTGTTTAGCTTGCAAATATATAGGCCAACCTGCAACCATGCAAATGGCTCCCGCAGTTGCCCTACTAAACTCATGCATACTACATTGATTTATACCACTTACACTGAGACCAATCAAAACACATATCACGCTAATCTGTGCCACGTGAGTGCTTCAGAGATTAAGATATAACCTTATGACTCAGAATACAAAGGTTGCAACTTCTTTTTTCTTCAGCTGAGGTCAGATTAGAACACCTGAGCTTTAATAAGAGCATGCAACTGTAATATAAAACAACAGCAAAATGATAATGCTGGCATGAGGCATTTCTCCAGGATACTGCATAAAAACGCAGTGAAAGCTTTAATCGGTCTCTAAAAAATGAGAGCTATTAGCCAAGACATATCCAAGGTGATAATAGTGGACTGAGAAACTACAGCATAAAACTAAATGGCTGCTTCCATAACAAAAATGATAGTTTATCCAAAAATGAAAAATCTGATCATTTATTCACACTAAGCTGCGCTTGAACTTGTGTAAATTACTCTATTCCAGGAAAGACAAGATAAAATCCAAAAAAGGTGAAATTTTTAAGAATATCCTGGCTATTGTTTTCAACATATCACCAAGGCCAATAATCGCTCCAATTGTATGAGAACAGTGAAGTCCAAACCACAACTATAACGATAACAACAATATTGTTGGAATCAATTTCAGAACCACTTTTTCCACCTTACGAATGATAAAAACTTGATATAGAATCAGAATCCAGCCGAATTTAAAGAAATGAGCAAATGCTCAAGCATTTTAAGAAGCAGATGACAAAACAGCAATAGGCCTTTATATTAAACATAAATTTAATGTCAGTTGGTGTGCATGCTAAAATAGTTATCGCTATAGTGTTCGTTGTGTGAACAGGTCTTCACTCTCTTACGACTGAAGGAAAGGTTTTTTGCAGCAACAAACATGGCTATTGGTGAATTGCTGTGAAACTCTTAAACGCTGTTATCAAATTCTTAGTCATGCAACACTACAATTCACGGTGAGCTTGTCTTACAGTCCTGTTGCACAGCATTCTCTTCTAGAACAATTTTAACATTCCACAAAACATTACGACACAACAAAAACACCTAAACTCAATCAACATACTAAAAAGACCAGGACCTGGGTCAAAGATGTGTAACAAAATCTCCAGGTAACTGCATGGAAACGAATGACCGGCACATTATTTGAAATTTCTCCTTTTGCGTTCCACAGAAGAAACATGTTTGGAACATCGTGAGCGATTTTTTTTTTTTTTTTTTTTGGGAGAACGACCCTACAATCATTACTGTACATAAATGCTAATGTAATGAACATGGGTGTCAATTACAGACCACACTAAAGTGAATGTACATCTATAGATCGTCATCCAGATAATCTATTTAAGAGAGTTTATGTTACAGCAGACTGAGGACTATAGTTACAGAAAACATCCTACCCTTGGTCCCATGGCCAGACAACTCAATGAAAGTGTTTTTTTAACCTTTGATGCCAGCTGAGCTCTTAGCTGATGATGGATCATGGGTACATTATTGATATCAAGGCCCTGTCTTTCCACAGTCTATCCCTTTCAGTCCAAAATTGACATTGATCTGTTACAGAGCATTCCCAGACTTCCTCACGTCCCCAAAGAGAGATGGAGGAGCCAGATGATGGACCTCTGGGGCTTCAGGAGAGGAAACAGCCCTTCTAATAAATACGAGTGAGCCCTGAGCAAGGCAAGAGACAGCGCTGTAAAGTAATTGGAGTGAAAAGAGCAAAACATAAACTGACGATCCAGAGGCTGCAGCCAATTTATTGAGCCACGTTCGGAGCTTCAGCCTTTCTGTGAAAACCAAATCAAATTATATTCCTGTGATGTTTTATGGTATCTCGTTTTACTCTCGCTCTCAGTGGATTTCAAATGAATAGACTAAAAATGCACAATTTCTTCAAATCTGATGTCAAGTGAATTCCAACCAGCAAACTCCAACCAGAACATCATTTTCATTGCCGCTGATTTGATTTTCTGGTTCGACTTCACAGCGATAAGGCAAATGATAGAGAAAATGCTTCAGTAAACAAGTAGACACAGAGGCGATTGTCTGAACTCGCTGTAAAGACCATGTCAACCCTGCATATTTGTGATTTCAAACGAGCATAAAATTATGAGTGGAAATGAGGGGAGGCACAGCTGACTGACACGAGCTGGGGGTGGAGGGACTCATTTCATGGTGTAAATACATTTGCCTGACTCTGTCAAGTTAGGTGACTCAGCCCATATCACGGAAGCTGAACACATAGTACTGCAGTGCCGCACATCACGACAACCGCGAGCTCGCCTGAGAACTGGTGCAGTGTGATGGATTTCAAAACCTTTATAATGTTAGGATTTTATGCAGTGAATGTGTAAATGTCAACAGCAGAATATAAGGATGCAGTGAGGGGGGAACTGAAACTGGAATGCCATGAAGGTCTTTTTTCTCATAGACTGATAAATTGGCTATTATTTGGCTATTCTGACATTATCAGCATCAGCCGACAATCTTGGACATAAAGTCATATTTGAGAGTGAACTTCAAGTAAATACAGTAGAGAAACAATCTACAATTAGCCTTAATTGCACAGCTCTTGATTCTGATTGGTCAATCGCACAAATATTCTTACTCATTTTAATCACATAATAAATAGGCTAATTTCAATTTAATACGTGTAACATGATCGCAAATCAATATCTGTCTCTCTGGAATTCTCAATTTTGTTACAATTTAAACTCAAATCATTATTCTTTGTCAATAAAATCAATATTGCTCTTTACATTTCTCCGCGTAATAGGCTACAGAACATAGGGAATATGGAGATTAAGGTCTAAATCCAGTTGTTTATTCCTCGAATACGTTCCGGAACGAATGCCAGTTTTTTTGCATGAATGTAAACACGATTTATAAATCAAAAAGGTGCGATGCTCCTAGAGTGGATGGTGAATTATTAGTCGTGATCTGAGCTGCTCCACTTTGCGCAGCGGCAGTCAGTCAGTCACATGCACGCTCGTCAGTGGCCCCGCCTCCCACTCATTTTACTACGTTCAACGGCGAAGAGCACATGACTGCAGTAACTGTGTTCTGTAACTCCAGAGTCACGAGGATGGAGTACTATTACACTGACCAGACAGCGAGCTCGACCACATTTACAGCGCTTACAATATTCCCGCTGACACAAGGACAAACAGCAGCGCGTTCCCTCTCAGCGTTCACATGTTTTAAGAAGTCTGTGAACGAGTCGTCAACCTTTCGGTGACACCTGACACAAAGTAAACGGAGCGCGATTTGTAAACATGCACAATTGACTATTTGATTTATGATACAAAAATTATACTTAAACTACTAGCATGTGGCAGTTTTAGAATTTGGAATAATAAATTAATGTATTCTTAATCTCATCTTTCTCCTTAGTGTAGCCTATTATTCCAGCATCCGTATGTTTCAAAGTAACATTAGGCTTTTTAAGCGTTAAAATGTAACTCCCTATTCTACGCTTATTGTATCTATAAATAAACACTTTGCGGTGCGACAACAGCCTGTTTGACATGACAAGCACGAAATGCACAGCGTTTTTATTTATTAATATCAACAGCACACACTGTCACATGATGCGGAGATCGTTTGACTACTTCCAATTAGCATCAAGCTCGTTTTGTAACAGTTACGCAAACGCTTACGAAAACAATACATTTCGTCAATTGAGCAAAGAGTTCGATCTCTATATTGTACAGATAGCCTATATAACACCCATATGTATGCATTTGGTATTTGCCTACAGTGCTGGGTATCAGTTTCTCAACTTTATAAGTGATATAATGCATTCGGTTTACAGGGGTTTTTTTAATCTCAAAAAAATCAGGCCAGGTATGAATATAAATTATACAAACACTGATCACATTTAATAACTGCATTAATAGTAGTAACATCTACACCGACTAATAATTACGCAATGCATAGCCTAAAGATCTATATAACTATCCCTTGATCTATATTACTTGATCTATATAACTCTTACGGAATCAGAACGCTTTCGTTATATATTAAAACTACAAGGGACCAACAAGCAACTTAAAGTCAAGTTCACCAAAGCACCCACGTGTCACACACACACACACACACCGGGAAATTGGTGTGATTTTTTGGCAAACTGATGAACACATTTGAACTCATTCTGTTCCGCTGGTGAAGTTCCTAACCTTCCCCTAATCGCTAGGCCTCGAACGCAGACTTCAAAAGAAGGATTATCTGTGCAATATTCGTCTATTAGTCACTTTTCGCATCTATGCATAATTTCCTGTGAACTCCACGTGAAGCGCAGACATCAGGGACTCCAGACGCCGGCTGAGACGCTCTGACAGCATCGATGAAATGATGCAAGTATATCGCGCCACAGACAGTAACGTGCAAAAATACACCCGGGGAAAAACAGCCACGCTTCTGCTCTATCAGAAATGGTGCATGGCTTACCTGGCTGCCGGAGTTTTCAGTCAAGTAATTGAAGACAAATGAAGAGAGCTCCTCATCTAACAGTGAAGCGCAGTCCGCCATCTTCTAGAGAATGAGATGAGAGGAGCCACAGAGTGCTGCTATACTGCTCTGCCCGCATGCAGTGAGGATCTCTAACCGACCGAGGGCAGTGTGCTGAGGTGTCTCAGTGCTTCCCAATCATGGCTGGGTTTGGTAAAACAGCAGAAAAGTCAATTATTTGAAGGTGCAGGTGGGTAAACGCAGGTTGGTGGTAGCTGAAGAAGGATGTGTGCAGGATGCATGTTCCCAACTGTAACTGAACCTGCCTGTGCGGTCTAGATTACAGTGTCTATATGACTCATTTATGATGCTAGTTCATGATGTCTAAAGTCCATAATGACTATAGTGTATGTGGTTGCATCATTTACTATAGTATCTCCTTATACGCACAATGCAATAAACAACAGCAAAGGTTTATACGCAAAATGCCAATAATTATGCTTGGTTGCTCCATTAACAGAAATACAGTTTGCTCCGAATTTTAAAGACAGCTTTGTTAATCAGTAAAAACTTTGTATAATTTAAATAGTATTATTTTATTATTTTGTGAATTTGAGTGCTTGTTTGATTTAACAATTATGTGCATCATATTAACCATCATTGCATTTAATTAATCACTATATATCAGAATTATATATTACAGCTGGCCGCTGTAAATATTGTCATATATTATTATTATTAACAATAATAATAAAACTGTACTAGAGAGTCTTGTGACCCTTTATGTTGAGGAAAGCTTATATTTAACCCTAGTACTAAAATAATTAAATAAAATAATGATAGATAAAAAGTAGATGCACTGCTGACTTTAGGCCTGGACCTAGATCAAAATCAAAGATTATGGTGATAAAGTCTGATTTATGAGTAACACAAACTATATGTAAACAATTAGGGTAATTACTCTCTAATCAGCAGACACATTGATTGGCTGATCTTTTCAAGTGTAGTTTTCCTACAGTCACTCAGACTTTCAGTATCTGACAGCTTCCATTCAGACATCCCAGAAATCACCAGCTGACTGTTAGTCAAGAGAAGAGGCAAGTCTGCTTAAGAAACCATCCTATATTTGATTCACATTGAAGACATAAATAAATCTTATAGATATTAAACTGTTTGAATGGCATGCAAACCAATACATCTAAATTGACAAGCCTTGAAGGACTATTACAACTTCTCAGTCAAATCGGAAATTACCCCAAGGTCACATCAGTCTATTGAACAGTGTGCTGCCTACTGGCTATCGACCAGATGCATGCTGTTTGAATGTTTGAAGTCAGAGTGAAAGTTTGCCTCTTTTTGTAAAAAAACAAAAAAAACAAAATCCTATGTATGGTCTTAGATACTTGAGTAATAAAACATAGCTGCTAATTCTTAGATCAAAAAAGATATGATAGTAAACAGATAAATGGAGAGGGAAAATAAACTGAAACAACAGTTGCAGCAAAAACCGAACATCCAGTGACATTCAAAGCTGGGAACTTAAAGACTGTTACTCAAGCCAACAAGCCCACCTTCCATAAGAGTGTGAAAGGTCACTGAAGGGATTTGACAGCCCTGAGCGTCTGGTGGGTGTCTCTGACAGCTGTCAGACTGGAGGAGTTTGTTCTGTGTTGGAGATATCAGTCAAGAGAAGAGTCTGTTTCATCAGTCATATCATTTCATTGATTATGCCCTGATGTATGGAGGTCAACAACATTGTGCCTTCAGCTGCAGTTGTCCAAGGACAGCAATCAATACAATTCACACACACATTGTTTTCTGACACCGAAGCATGCATGATGCTTTTTTCATGTTTTTGTTTGCTACCACCAATGGGAGAGCATGTTGCTGGTGTTTGAGTGCATGCGTGTCTCTCACTGTGCTTTATGGCTGGAAGGTGATTTAATGGGGGCTTCTGTGTGAATGGATGGCACTCTGAGAGAAAACAAATCAAAGAGCACACTTGCTAATGCACGAGGACTGTTGCAACATATTGTCATGTAGGAACACTGGGTTCAGTTTCAGAATGACACTTTCAGAGCCCTGATGTGTTTTGAAAATGGCCTATTGTGATATTGACTTAGTAAACAATATGTTAATTGTGAAATATATTCGGTCACACTTTAGTTTGGGGACCAGTTCTCACTATTAACTATGACTTTTGCCTCAATAAACTCCTAATTTGCTGCTTTTTAATAGTCACTTTAGGTATGGGGCAGAATTAAGAGATTTAAAATATGGTCATGCAGAATAAGGCATTAATAAATGCTTTATAAATACTAATAAACAGCCAATATGCATGCTAATAAGCAACTAGTTAATAGTGAGAATTGTACCCTAAACTAAAGTGTTACCATATATGTGACCCTGGACCACAAAACCAGTCATGTGGGTCAATTTTTCGAAATTTAGATTTATACATCATCTGAAAGCTGAATACATAAGCTTTCCATTGATGTATGGTTTGTTAGGGTAGGACAATATTTGGCTGAGATACAACTATATGAACATCTGGAATCTGAGGGTGCAAAAAAATAAAAATATTGAGAAAATCGCCTTTAAAGTTGTCCAAATGAAGTTCTTAGCAATGCATATTATTAATCAAAAATTAAGTTTTGATATATTTACGGTAGGAAATTTACAAAATATCTTCATGGAACATGATCTTTACTTAATATCCTAATGATTTTTGGCATAAAAGAAAAATCAATCATTTTGACGCATACAATGTATTTTTGGCTATTGCTATAAATATACCCCAGCAACGTAAGACTGGTTTTGTGCTCCAGGGTCACATATTCTATACTCGCAATTACAACTGCATCTTAGTGTATAGTGGCCTTCTTATTCCTCATCTCATTATTGTTTACTTGAATATACTAAGAATAAATGTAAATGCAACAGAGGAAAACTGCATTACAGGGATCAGTTCATCTTTTTTAATCCAAATAAATGCTTTGAAAAACCTTGGATAAGAAAATGCAGGCAACTAAAGCCAGCGTGTTTCCTGACAGCGTGTAATTTCTGAAGACAACATCAAACAATCTTCATTTTGACCAGACTGAGCTATTTTAGCATCTTAACAGTTCTGTCCATGTAAACAAATGGCCCAGTACTTACACCTTGTATGTGAAGAATGATCATCAGCTGGTCAGGTAAGTCACAGCAGACATGCTGCTGAAATGATGTTGCACTTCAAACACCACTGCCAGAGTGTTAGAGACAACAATGCAGTGTTTATTCGCTCATGTCAGTAGATTCAGTAATACTATTAAGTGTCAGTTACAGAAGATCCACCATGTATTATATGTTTTTACATACTGTGTTCAAAATGTTTGTCAAAACTTAAATGACTTGATCATATATAACTTAAAGGGGTCATATGATGCGATTTCAAGTTTTCCTTTCTCTTTGGAGTGTTACAAGCTGATTGTGCATAGATAAGATCCCTGAAGTTGCAAAGACTAAAGTCTCAAAACCAAAGAGATATTCTTTATCAAAGTTAAGACTCTGCCACGTCCACCTAAAGCGGCGCTCGTTCAAGCTTCGCCCCACATCTCTACGTCACAATGTGGGAGATTTCCTAACACCGCCCAAACGTACGCAATGAGAAAGGGCAGAACTATTTTTGATGTAGTATTGTTGCTGCCGCAAGCGCCAGCATCCTGGAAGCGCTGTGTTTCATTATGAAAGCGAAAGTACTTTGTTGGGCTTCCAAAAGAGGACACAGCTAAATCAGTGGTTAGTTATGTTACAACACTGTTCCAGAGCAGTACAACGCAAATATTCAAGCGTGTACAGCACATTTTACTAAGGACTATTTCCTGAACTTAGGCTTCTGGTACGGGGCTTGCACAAAAGGCTGTTTCCTATAAAGTGGGGCAATTCAACTTTGAAAGGACAGTCTGGCGCTTCTAACCACTGTAAGTACATTTCTGCTTCTGACAGTTGGCATGAGAGTTTGAGCAATTAATAAATAGTGCTTATTGTTGTGTTTCTCCAATCACAAATGCAGACATGGTAATGTTTACGATGAGCGCGATACATCAACGTAAAAGAACAGTATAAGTCATTATAATCAGTAATTATGTCCCAATGGATGCAAAATATAGATTTGTAATGCGGTTTATTGTTTTTGTGTGATCGCGCCGCGGCATCATCACAATACGGTGAGGCGTAACATTTCGTCTCATGCTTGAGGTATTCGGCCAATCACAATGCACTGGGTAGCTGGCCAATCAGAGCACGCCTCGCTTCTCAGAACGATGAGCTTTGTAAAAATCGAAGTGTTTCAGAAAGACGGGGCTTAGAGGAGCAACAATAATGTACAGTATGTGGAAAATAATGTGTTTTGAACCACAAACCACGTAAACACATTGCATTACACCAAATACACAAAATAATGTTCTTTTTAGCAACATCATATGACCCCTTTAAATATAATACATAATCTATATATAGATATATAAATTGTATATTGCATATTTTTCTTTTTCTCTTCTAAATTGGGAATGTTCACTCTAACCTTGAGCATTGCTAAGATTATGCTATCAGCACCTCAGAAAAGCAAGTTGATCCTACTTCAGAACTACTGGAGCAATTAACTTCAGAAATATGTGACTTCATTATATGCTGAAGGGTAAAGTCTAACTCGCAGAATGTCCGAGTCACAATGTGCCACTGTGTATGCAGCAGTTACAACTAATCTGAACTACAAGGCATAGTTCAAAAAAAGCCGGGTTGTGATTGGACGAAATGCCCGGGCACTACAGATATGCAAAGCATGCAAGGCAGAGCACGCTGTGATTGGGCGGAGCTCCTCCTGTCTCTGTGCATAGTAGGAGAAGGAGTGAGTAGAGTAAAGCAGGCTGCATTAGCGACTCACTTCCCCAAGCAAACACGTGCATGCTCGTCACATGACTCCCTTTTCCATTGCCTGCGCCTGACCGTGCATAGTGCTTATGCTTGCTGTGTCGCTTAGATGAAAAGACAAGGATGATTGCACAGGTGAAAGTTGAAAGGAAAACGGTCTAATCTTAACAAAAACACCCAGGAGCAAAGGTGACAAACAATTTGACCACACAGATGATATTTCTCCCTAAATATTAATTTTAAATATATAAGGAGTAAGGACAGCATGTCAGTGTAAAGTGTAAGATACTACCAGTATGTAGGTGCATGTATGTGGGAGATATATATAGAGACATATATTGATACAAATACATCTTTACCAACTAGTAAAAACATAATTTTTGCCCTGTAGCTAAATTCTGAAAACATAAAGAGTATATATCATCAGATATATAGCCTATATTAGAATTAGTATTTATGACTAGCACCCATTAACTGTGCATAGGTGTAGTACCTGAAAAAGCAACAACAAATACCATATGATCTTGTATTTGAGTTACCAAACCTTGGTTGAGTGAAATGTCTAAAATATTGACTTAAAATGATGCAACATCTCTGTTGTGGTGTATACTGATCTTGAGTACACGCACACACACACACAAAAACCCTCTACTACAGCATACGTTTATACAAATAAATGACTGATCTCTTCCTTAGCAGAATTCACATTCTGTGTTTTAAGTTAAATGCGGAAAAACAAGATGCTTTAGAAATCTGTCTTCTGGGAAGAGGTGAAAGCCAAAATGGAAGTTTTGTTCAAGAAGCTCGAATCCTCAGACCAAATGCTTCACTTTTATCTTTGACCTGAACTATCTGGAATTCTCCATTATTCTAATGCATGTCAAAACAAGGGGTTGCATTGGACAAAAGATAGAGGCCTTTTCTGTCTGGGGTCTGTGGGCGATTGACCTGCGGGGCAATCTGCATTGGTTTGAGAGTGTCTGAGTCTTAGTCATCACAGCATGTGTGTACACTGCTGGATGTGTGGCATTCCATCACTAAACCTACAAGAGTCTTCAAAGACACACCCATCAACGCCTTCACAACTTTTGCTATTCTAATGCAGTGTGTTTGTGAAATAGGCTGTGTGCAAAGTGCCAAAATTGAATATAAATTATGCATTTACCAAACTTGTAGCAGCCGGCTTCTCCCCACCTACATGCTCTATTTACACTTATGCCCACTTTCAAGAAAGAAGATGGCTGTTGCAGCGGCTGAGTAATTATCATGCCTTGCATCAATATGGGTAGGAGTGGTTGACGCCATTGCTGCAAACCATCAGAAAGCACTGTGACACTGAGATAAAGATCTTAGGCCTGGTGTCCTTCTGAGAGTTGTTGACGTGATCGTCACAGTTTTGGACAGCTGCGGGGCAGAGACCAAAAGGAGATGCCCATAATAGCCTATCAGGATCTGACAGATTCTGTCTAACAAGGTGCCATCTGAATTATCTAGTAAGGCCTCCCTTTGGTCTGTTGTCCACCCAAGCAATTAAAAATGAATGAGTATGAAATTTCCCAGACCAGGGTTTCCTTTCCAATGGATACAAGTGACTGGAACAAGACCCTTCTGGACTGGATTGCTAGTGTGTTTTAGTGGCAGTGTTGTAACAGTTAGACATTTGGCAGATGCCTTTATTGACTGCCATACATCTTATCCTTATACATGCACTTGTTAACTTGCCTGCCATTTTGAAATGGTCACATCACACAAGGTTGATTTGGGTCTCAGCTGGGTCTTTGTTTTGTGGAGGATCTAGTGTTATCAGGCCATGGGAGAGGTTAGGCTATAGTCTGTGCTGATAGCCCACCTGCTGAAACGCTGCGCACACAGCCAGATGCCGCCCAGCCAAAGTAGGCCAGATTAGTATTGGAACCCCAATATGCAGTCTAGTGTTCCTCCATTCTCGCTCTGTACGGACCAGCGCTACGTTACTCGGCCTCCCCTGAGACGTGTTGATTTATGGCCATGAGCGCCAAGAGGGACAAATGGCTGTAATCCCGACAGCACAATTTCACAAGCTCAGTGACAAACATGTTTAGAAATATTGGGGAAATGCTTAACAGTCAGAGTCATAAACATTGATCCTGTTCAATGAAAAGGAAGACCTTGAATTGCAAGCTCTTGGATACAAGCAGAGACACACACATGTATGTGCGCACCGCATGAGAGAGCCCACACCGAAGTGCTCTATAAAGCACCAGGATGCATAATGTGCTTTCTGAAGGACATTATATGAGTTTGATAGACTGTCACCTCAGAAAGAGGATAGATGGAGAAGCAGGCAAGAATGGGAGGAAGATGGGTTTTTTACATTTATGCAATCTTTTGAAGCCCGGGGGCATATCTGGGGATATCGTAGGCATATCTTGACATTTACACGATGGAGAATCATAAACAGAGCCGAGCTTGAAGGAAGGCTAAACAGTGCAAAGGGAGTCTCTCTCCACATGTGACATTCACACCAATTTCGCTTTGCGCTCGACTGAGCAGTAGGATCACATCACTCACAGTCTCACACTTTCAAACACATTTAGCAAAAATGGACTATATGCAAATGAATTCCACACAATAGCCAGTGATTACCCAAATGCTTGGTCGCTTTGAGCCAGTCCCAACAGTATAACTGCAGATTGATGGAGGGAACTGACCCCTAGCCTCTCCCTTTCTCTTCGCCTCTCTACACTTCACTGCCACATTGGAGCCAAGAGACGCAGGCCCTGATAACCCCACCGTCTTATCACCAAAGCACACTCCCATGATGCTGAATCCGTAGGTAATTGAATCACGCACAAGGCTGTTTGTTTGATTGTGAATGGTATTTAAAAAGTGGACGGGCAGGTGGTGACTGGGTTTGCAGGCTTCCACTTTCAGAATGATGCTCTTGGTCCAATCCTTGCTGCAGTGGTTAGTCATGCAGAGATTATACAACAGCTACAACTCCCTTCATTCCACCTTGTGCTCACCAAGCAGGAAAATGGAGCTAAATATAAATGCAGACGGCAGCATCTCTGGAAAGGTCAACAATGCATTTGCAGCAATGAAGATTATCTCGTGTAAACGTGACTTACTTGCAGCATTTAACTCAGACCAAGGATGGGAATCATGGATTCTTTCATAACTGTTACGTAAGAGGCTTCACAGATGAGCTTTTCCCTAAAGATGATCTTACCTCCCGTTCACATCAAAAGAGCTTGATGTGTAAATTTCTGACTGCTACGACTAGCTCCTTCATAACCCCTTTTGCTGTGATGATGAAACAAGAGTTTGACACTTGATTCATGCCATTGGGTGAGCTCCAACTCCATGCTGTTTGAAATACCTTATATTTAGTCTCTGCATTACCTTCCCATGTGACTCGGATAATCCTTGACAACCAAAACAAAGCCGTTCATCTTTTATCAGGATGGCACGGCTGGAGGCCACGCCAGAGAGTTTGGGGGCTTGGCCAGTGGAAAAGTGAGATGAGTTGTGAGGAAAGAAGAGAGAGGAGAGTTGGGGGGAAAAACATGATGCTAATAAAACTGAAAGAAAACAGATAAGGATTAGCCTTAAACTGTACCTACAGCGCATTGCATACTCCCATTGAAGCAAAGCCTTACCTCGCTGCAATGAGATGAGAGCTTTTGCAATTACACAAAGATTATAAAGCACATGACCCACTGAGAAATCCCCAACCCAAAAACAAAGATAGCACAAAAATGCAACAGCAAAACCTGGGCATTTCATAAAAGCAAAGCCAAAAAGCCAGAATACGAGGGAAGTAGGATTTTCCCTCTTGAGGGGAGTGTGAGAATCAATCAGGCTGAGACAGGTCTATGACAAAACATTCCCACAAGACAAGGAAGTGAATCCTGATTCATCGGTGGAGGAGGAGGAAGTGCAGCAGGTTTAGGCAAGATCACCCCTGGAACGCAGACATAGTCATCTAATACTGTAGTAGATACATTCATCTTCCTGTCTCTCTCTTTTGGACATGTCAAGAATAAGACAGTAACATAATTCTGCGGTCTCTCTTTTTGATCCAGTGAACCATGATGGATACAGATTTGATATTAAACATCGAATTAAGAACAGTCGATCTTATCGGACATTATTGTTTTCAATTTCTGTTCCCACTGTGGCACTTGAGACTCATCTTTAAGCATGTTAGTTGACCTCTGGTCACTGTGATAGCGAATCAGGCCCATCCTTTTTCAAGAACTGTAAAACTGGAGTTTATCTGCAGTGTAAATGAATACTTATCAAATTTCAAAGCACTACGCATTCTTTGAAATGATAAAATAAGTATAAAATAGCGTTTGAAAGAGACCAAAGGGTAAAGAGCATGTGTGCCAGTAAAGACTGTTTACATCACCTTTCACTTTTCAAGCTTTGTGATGTCCCAGATATCTGCAAGAAAACAAGGGAAAGCAAAAATGAGAATCAAAGGAACAGAACATCACACAAAAAGTCTGTCTGTGCATGCTGTCATTCTTCTTCACTTGTGTTTTTCCGCATAATATGCTGTATGCATATTTATTTGAGGCACTGAAAAACAAATGCAAATGCAGCTAATGTGATTTATTTTACTCTCAAATACTACAGGTTTAGACACTTTAGACGGTAATGGCAATACTCTAAGCACAAAAAATATAGCAAAAGAAAATATTTGGTAAAACAGAATATTCTGAACTAAATGTTGTTTTTATTCTTTTGAATGAGTACTAATATTACTGTACATACATTATAGTCAACAAAATAATGGCTATCAAACCACATTTTTTAAAAATATAAATGTATTTTTTTTCATTGCATTCTGGGATTGCCTTTTCCACAAAGAATATGTTCAATGCTTAGAAATTATCCATAAGAAAGCATCTTGGAACAGCCTCTATTGTCAAACTCTTGTGTGCATAATTCAAATCATTTTACTGTATGTATTATATGATCTACAGTTGAACTGTATCTTTCTCCTTGTCTCTTTTTTCTCTCTCCCTTTTTTTCCTCTTTTTTTGTTATTTGAATTAATACTAGGGTGACTGGCGTGGCATCGTCATTTATTTATTATTCCTCTGAGGGGATCCAAGGACAGCGTTCATTCGGCCAAGTCTTGTGATATTGAAGACTGCCAAGTTCTCCGCTGTCCTCCACACCATGCAACCTCGGTGACTTGGAATGTTTGCATTCATTATCTTATCTATCTTGACTAAATCAGCCTAGTGATAAGTGTTGAGGCATTGAGGAAATGCTGCATACATCACAAAGAGAATAAAAAAGTCATAAAACCCTGTTGGTTATTGTCTACAAAAGAAAGTGGAGCGCATGAAATGATTCCAAGACGCTGCTCTAATTCCTTTTATCTGCAGATCATTATTCACTAATGCTTTACTGCTTTCTGGATGAATACCTCAGAGAGTGTCTGATTAAGAAATTATTTCACATAGAAGTCTGGAGCTAATGGACACCTGTGAAGGTACTGACAGGAAATGTGCATTGTTTGAAACTCTGTTGACCTCCAGATGAGGGATTGGTCTCACAGTAACTGCACTCGCATTTTTTACGGCAGCTCCAAATCACAACTGTCAGATTCTCTCAGTTCAAACAGGATCAAATTGAGATTTGAGAAAGCGCTTGTTGGTTTTTGTTCATTTAGTAATCCGCCCTGGCTGAGGTAGGTCAAAGGTCATCCTGCTTGGTCCTACGGCACATGAAAAAAGCATCTGTCAGCAACCCAAGCTCAAAACACTTTCATTACTCAAGGACAACTGCCACAAGTAGAGGGTTAGTTCCGCACGAATGGCCCAACATTCCTGAGGTGTCGCTCCATGTCTCAGAGTCAGCTGCTCGGAAAGGGTGACCTCCAAGCACCATTTACATTAGAGCGCCGCCTGCTTCCTGGGTCGCATGTGGCTGTCTTGAATCAGGATCTCTGTTCGGAACAACCTTCTCCTTTCCTGAAGTGGCTCCTCTGTTTCTCCTCAGGGAAAGCACTGAGAGAGACTCTCGTTTAGGTCAATGGTGCAGCAGCCCACAGATCAATGGCTGTGCGCTGTCACATGGCGAGGGGGATACCGGTGAAGATGATATGCTTCCATCTAATTACAGGGCAAGGCCGTTTCAAGGCCGCTCAGACCCTTATTCAGCGCACCTCTGAAGCAATCATTATGCATTCCGATGCGCTAAAGCAGGTGATTTATAAAAGCACTACTTTCAGCACTGGAGAATTTGAATTTGAATTTGAATTTGAATTTATTAAGGGAAAGCCCCTTGAGATGCTTCATCTCATTTTCAAGGGGGACCCAATAGCACACACATAAAACAATACAAGATGACACTCAAGTAATGTACCAAAAAACAAAAACAAAAAACAAAAACACCTAAACAGACAAGCGACAGCTCTTGCCTATTCCCTTACACCCACAGTCTACAACTATAAACAAAAGCATGTACATGCAAGAAAACATACATTTTAATACAAGCATGAAAAAAAAAAATACAAACACCCTAAAAGAAAAAAAAACAAAAAAACAATAACAATAAAAATAGTATTAATAATAATAATAGTAATAATAATAAATAATAAATATAAATAATTTATAAAAAAAATAGTATAAGATTAATAGAAAAATAAGACAGAAGTTGATATAACCTAAAACAATTCTCAACCCAAAATTAAAAACATAAGCAGGTTATTTTCAAATAAGATAGTAAATTAGTCCTAAAGAGACGGAAAGATGTAATTGATCTAAGAAAAGAAGGGAGATTGTTCCAGTCAGATGGAGCTTTATATCGAAAAGACCTTAGACCGACTTCAGTGAAAATTCTAGGAACAAGAAAATACTGCATATGTCGAAGGGAGTAAGTAGATGAAGATGGAACCAAAAACTGTTTTAAATAAGGAGGACAATTAAAATAAATACATTTGAAGAGAAACTGAAACCAGTGATATTGCCTTCTGGATTTAGGTTGAAGCCAATCAAGAGCTTCGTATCAAAACTAAGAGCACAGAACATGAGAACTAGACTTTTTAATTATAAAACATGTTGCTCAGCCGAAAGTGCATAGCCATAAAGATTCAACGATATTTACATTTAACTAATATCCCTTAATTGAGAAACTATGCATTTTTTGGTAACACTTTATAGTAAGGTTTGTTAACATTATTTAATGCATTATCATAAACAACAGAAAGAACAATGAATAATACATTCACATCTTTTATTAATCTAGGTTACGTACTACATGCTCATACATTTTTATTTATCATATAAATATAAACTAAGGGTAACGCTTTATTTTAAGGTGTCCTTGTTACACGTTACATGTACTTACTATTATAATAACAATAAATTATGCATAATTACATGCAAGTAACCCTACTCCTAAGCCTCACCATATGGCAAGTACATCTAGTTGATTAATATTACTCAGTATTTAAATGTATAATTACACTGTAATAAGGACACCTTAAAATAAAGTGTAACCAAATTAAGTTTTATGTTATTTTTAACATTAGGCCACACTTTATTCTAAGGCTCAGTTGTCACTATTAACTAACTATTATCTATGACTTTTGCCTCAATAATCACCTTATTTGTTGTTTATTAATAGTAAGGTATTTGTTAAGTTTAGGTATGGGGCAGGATTAAGGAATCTAAAAATATGGTCATGCAGAATAAGGCATTAATATTGTGCTTTATTCATACTAATAAACAGCCAATATGTTAGTAACATACATGCTAGTTAATAATGAGAAGTGGACCTTAAAATATAATGTTACTGTTATATATTATTGTCTGGATTATTGGTAACACCTTATTTCAATATGTCCTTGTTATGCATTACATGTATTTACATGTATTTATGCACAAGTTAATTGCAAGCAACTACTAAACAAAACCCTATCCCTATGCAAGTAGGTTATTTATATTAATCATTACTAATTTGCATAATTACACTTTAAAAAGGGAACATTAACTAAAGTCTGACCGAATTATGTTAACAAAATTGTATTTTTTTTTCATTTGACCTTTTTTCTTATATTTCTGAATTTGTTCAAATAGTTAATTTGCTTTTCTGAATTCTGTAGCATTTTAGTTCTGTTTCTGTGTTATACAAATTAATTTTGACTTGACCAATGAAAAATAATATATTTATAAATGTAACATATAAATGATATTTAACATTAGCCTAGATTAGTAAATGCTGTTTAAAAATGTATTTTGTATCTATATTTCTTTTATGCCAAAAATCATTAGGATATTAAGTAAAGATCATGTTCCATGAAGATATTTTGTAAATTTCCTACTGTAAATATATCAAAACTTTATTTTTGATTAGTAATATGCATTGCTAAGAACTTCATTTGGACAACTTTAAAGGCGATTTTCTTAATATTTTTAATATTTTTTTTTTGCACCCTCAGATTCCAGATTTTCAAATAGTTGTATCTCGACCAAATATTGTCCTATCATAACAAACCATACATCAATGGAAAGCTTATTTATCCAGCTTTATTTAAAGAAACTGACCCTTGTGACTGGTGTTGTGGTCCAGGGTCACATATCTTTATTGTTAGTTCATGATACCTAATGCATTAACAAATGTTAACAAATCTTACTCGTAAAGTGTCCCCAGTTTTTCTAAGCAGTTAGGTCTTTATGAAATCTGAAATTCTATATTTCCCCTGGCCCACAGCTGTACTTTTCCTATCTATCACATGACTAACCAGAACCATTCGCTAACTTCCCGGGATATTTGGACAGTTGGATCGAAGGAATTCAAAACAAGAGCGTAGCGTCCTCTCGCTGAGGCTCAGTGGCCACGCCCCCAGCCACTCCCCCTCCACTCTCGCTTGTTATCACAACGGCATTTAAAGGTTAAATCCAGTATTGTTTGTTTGAAATGTATACATGGATGACAGAGCGGAAAACAGACCTCACATGATCTTTAACCCTTTGCAGGTGTAACAAACCCATGCTGGTGTGAGGGTTAAGCCCGTCTGAAGCAGCTGAGCTAGTGTTGGGTTGACACAAGGACCTCACGGGGCTCCCATCTTGGTGCAAAGATGAAGCAGTGCATCACATGATCCGACACGGACAGTTCAACTCACGCTGAGCATGCCAGAGATTTCAGTTGTTTACTTTCGCCCCTCTCTCTCGCCTGTGAACCGAGAAGAACAAAAAACACAGAACATGGAAAACACATGGAGTTGCACACACATGCACACAGCAGGTGTAACCAACAGATGCAACTCCATTATATTAGCTCATAAAGCAACGTGCTGCTGGTAATGTGAGGAGCTCCGAGAGTTAATGCGACTCATGCATCTCTCTCTCGATCGCACGCATGTGGAGGGTGGAAAACACTCGGTGCATTTAACACAACAAGAATAGAGCGGTCCGAGCAGCTGGGTGTTTGGTGAGCGTGCACGTCCCGTGGTTCAGGTTCTGTTTAAAGTTTAAACACACTCAAGTGCATGCAGTTTGGCTCCAGTCTGGCTGTTAGTACACACAGAGCAGAATGGGGGTGGTGTCAGCAGGGATGTGCATGCGTGCCTATTGTCATGTCATGTGATCTGCTCTGGAAATAGCCGCCTGTCACAAAGGAGGAATGGATCCGTGTGCCCTCTCTGGTATGGCGGAAATACAACTCTCAAAGGTGAACCTCAGTTCCAGAAATAACCCATGTAATATCAATGTCCCACAAACAGTGCAACAGAGAAAGAGAAAGGAGCGAGTGAGTGACGTGCCGGGAAAAAGAGCAGGAGAGCTGATTGTGTGAGAGCGAGAGAGATGAGAGCGGATTCATGCCTTGAATCATTCAGTACTGCAGATCAGGGAACGCGCTGCATCTCTACTGCATGTATGTTTGTGGTACAGCCCTGCAAACGTGTGCAGCCATGAATGTTTAGTGATGAGAGCATAACACCGGCTACGTTCACACCGCAAACCAGTGTGCAATTCTGATTTTATATCTTAGTGGTTGTGCATGGCCTTTTAAATGAGGTTCATATCTGGTTGGAAAGTAGAAATATAACACTTGAAGAGTCTTTGACATGATCTATTCCTGCTTTCTGTTGACACTGTTAAAAGGCCCAAATGTGCACCAAAATATAAAAGAAACATATTTTTGCACTTTCTGTGTAATACTTTGTTGTGCAATTCATGATTTACTTTACAATTTTTACTAAAGGTGACTCAAGTGTCCTTTGCTCTTCACACTAACTAGGTTTCCATCCATGTATTTTTGTGAATTATTTTAGCAATATTTATATATATATATATATATATATATATATATATATATATATATATATGTGTGTGTGTGTGTGTGTGTGTATATATATATATATATATTCATAATTTTAGTTCATGTTTTAGTAATTTCACGTGCTTTTGTCTTTTTTTATTTATTTTTTTAGATTTATTTTTTATCTCAGTTTTAGTAATTTATAGGTAATTTACCTTAAACTTGTTTTATTTCAATTAGTTGCCAAGGCAACATTTCTCATTTTTTTTATGTTTAAGTTTGTGTTTTTATCCAATATATTTTATTTCATCTGTTTTAAAAAATGTAAAATGTAATGTAAAAAAATCTTTAATAGTTTTATGATATATTGCATAAAAATACTGGATGAAAAAACTACGAAATGAATAGAATTTTCATGCCATAAACAAGCAAGCAAATAAAAACCTGGTTGGTTAAGATCCAAATTCATAGATTAAAAAAAAATCATGACTGAAATCGCCCAGAGATCATTGCACAATTGCACTACTGACATCTAAAAAAACATAGGAAATGAACCCAAAGTCTATAGATATTTCTCATAAGTAATAAAATCATTCAGGTATGGCTCACTGCAAGAGTCCAGCTGCTGAAAAAAACTCAAAGGCAGCATCTTGTTAACACTCCTCCAGGTTTTCAGCCTGCTAGATTCAATACTTTGACTTTGCGGGCGAACAGCAGGAGCGATGATGAGCCAGACAGACTGTGGGTGAAAAGTATATTTTAAAAGACTGAGTGGAGAGCGAGGCAGCATCTCCATCTTTTCCCTTGCCCTCCCTGTGGAACTGTTCCTGTCGGAACAGAGTGTCCCTGCATTAGCTCATGCTCAGCAGCCCAGCTAGCTCAGCGAAGAGCACAGCGTAGCCCAGGCAACCCCAGTCACCTCAACACCTGGCTGAAGGCTTCTCATTAGACACAGCGCGCGCCATGCACCTGTAAATCAGGAGGGAGCGCTTGCTGAAGGGCCATTCTGATTGCATACACACAGAAACCCACTTCCACAGAGGTTTGATTAACACCTCAACTGTGTCACAAGAATCACTGAAGCAAAGAAATGAACTAAGGCACATGTTCTTTTAGCCTATTTATATATATGCTGCTCAGATGTTTGAGGTCAGTAAGATTTTTTCTTTTTGAAAAATTATTCAGCAAGGATGCATTAAATTTGTCAAAAAGAGACGGTAAAGACAATATTACAAACAATTTATGTTTCAAATAAATGATGTTCTGTTTAACTTTATGCTCAGCAAAGAATCTTTAATCTTTTTTTTTTAAATCACAGGTTTCCACAAAAATATTATGCAGCACAGCTGTCTTTAACATTGATGATAAAAAGAAATGTTACTTGATAAAATGATTAAAAAAAGTAATTAAAAAAAATCAAAAAGGTAATTGAATTTTATCTCACAATTCTGTTTTTTCCTCATAAATCTGAGAGAAAAAAAGAATATATTTAAACTTCAAATATATATTAATCTGACTGAAAGTTGTCCTTGGACTTTTATCTCTCTCTCTCTATATATGTATATTTAAAAAACAGCTTATATATGGCACTCAGACATGTCATATCTCAATAGTAACGTTTACGTTTTTACATATTTACACACATTGCTTCCTTCTAACCAAGTGACGCAAAATCCAACATAACTGGAAAATCAAGGAAAAAATCCTAGTCTGTTAGATTGTAGTATGAATGATTTGTATGAAGACAAACATTTCAGGCGTATCTAATGGTTTTTATGGTGAATTATGCAACTACATCCAATAAAGGAGCGACTATTTCTTTGCCTTTATCCTCTGTAGTGATTAAACGCGGATATGTACATGAATGTGTGTGTGTTTTTGTGGCATGTGGGTGGTACGGCTAGTACTGACTCACTTTAGCTGAGACCAAAACGCTGATGACTAATGGAGGGAGAAGCTTGAGGGCCTTAAAAAAAGCAGCAAAGAAACAGAAGAAGAGGTGGGCTTTGAAAAATGCATGCACCCCAAACCCAACACTGCCGGGTTTGCCTCAACTGCTGCATTTCTCATAAGAACATGCTGATGTATTATTGAGCAGCACAGTTCCGGTCCAGGACACGGAGGTCACTGCATCAGTGCGGTCAGCTGAAATAGCCAGCAGTCAGAGCGCACAAACATGCACATGTGCAGCAAATGCTTAATTAGCATAGCCCTAAAGAGCAGTAAAATCTGTCCTCTAAATAAAACCAGCATTACACCATTAAATATGCATGTCCTGTCTGGGATCTTTTAAAGAATGTGAAATTGAAATGTAAACAGGAACGGCGTCGTGTTCACACTGATCAGTCGTATGGGTGGGGCAGTCCAGTGCTATCAAAGCTGTGTAGACATCATTTATGACAGGGGAGTTTCCTATTACAGTCAACGAGGGATTTTTTTTTTTGCTTAAGCTCATTGTAGTAAAAGGGTTTGGCTGTGTTTGTCAATCTTCTGCAGAACTTTGGAAGGACGTTACAGTATATATGGATAAAGGAGACTATAGGACTAGTTGTCACACACATTTTACTAGTGAATGTTTTTCGGTGGGTTTATTTTTCATTTCTGTGCAGGTGCTTAACTTTAAGTCTAAAAGGAAAAGCTACTGAATATTACCACCACTGTTAAAAAAATAAATAAAAATAAAAAATAGAGAGAAAGATGTCTGTGACCATTTTCTTCAGTAAAACAGTAGCGATGTTGTTTAGCAGTGATTCATGAAATGCAAGTCAGCGGCTGCTCATATTTGAAAATTAAAAAAAAAGCATATCAAAGAACACAAAATTAATACCCGTGGCTCTTGACAGTATATTGAGGTCTTATGAAGCAAAACGATCAGTCTGTGCAAGAACCTGAATGTAAGAACCTTATAAAGCGAATAAACTTGTCTTCATCATTTGACATTTTACATAAACAATGAGAAACCAATTAAAACCTTAGTGTAACTCTTTCAATCTAGTGTGCGTTTCAGTTCGTTTTTCGTTCGTTTGCTGTGAACTGTTTCAGACGCTTCAGTCCAGTTTGGTGAACTGACTCTATTACTATTTCTCCAAAAAGAACCAGTTCAGAAGAATGATTCATTTGCAAACCAGACATTACTCTTCAGGTAATAATGCTGTAAATTATGTTCAGTTTCTTTTTAAATCCATTACAGCGTATAACAATTGTTCTGGTAGCAAGCCGAACACTTCAACAATATTACCACAGACCTACTATTAAACTACATGAATGAAACTATAAACTGGCCTCAAATACCCGTATGAGTGTGTGCTATTCGGTTTGCTAATGATGATGGTTGTTATTGAGGAATAACACACACGACTGACCAGTCAGATGTATTCACTGAGCTGTGTAATAGATTTCATTTATAGGCTTGTATTCACATACAAACACTGATCAACACAAATACAAGTTAATAGAAGCTCAAATGTTCTTGACATGCGAGAACAAGTCTTATTGGTTCTTACACATCTGAGTTTATGTTTATCATATTTGATGTGCTCTATGTCTGTGCGTTGATCAGTGTTTATAACATTTTGGTGAAATAGGTGGGACAGAAATCACTCAGTTTTCATTAAAATTGATTTATTTTTGTTTTGAAAACCAACAACCAGTTTGGAAAGACATGAGAGTGTGTAAAGGATGACAGAATATTCATTTTTGGGTGAACTATCCATTTAACGATGACACACCATTTGGGGTAAGTTGTCACAACAGAACTTGTCTACACCCTATTTGCTTTTCAGCAAATTTTAAACAGGGAAACGAAAATGAAACAGAAATATCAAACAATTGTTTCAGCCTACAGATAATATAATTAGCTTGTGTATAAAATGACATGTCACAACTTTAATTTATAGGACAGAACTGATTCTAATTTAAGACCCAGGTGTTTGATACCAGCATCATTTGAATTTGTGAAACTGGACTTTTGACACCAGATCTTATAGTTACTGTTATACATGCCCCAAATCTCCCCAATACTTCATTCTACTACAAGAAGTGAAAAATAGCATATTTACATGTTAATGCTTGTGATTTTAATATCCAGAGGTCACAGCAGTCTTATCTGGGAGATAATCATTTACAGATTGCGCTGGCAGCTATACGAGCTCACCTTTATCCTGATAACAGCATTCACTGTTTTGTTAATAGTTTGCTTTGAATTAACTACGTGATCCGCTGGTTGACTTTAGCATGAAGGGCAAGCGGGTGATAAACAGGTCGTGGAAGTGAAAGAGGCCGAAAAACAGGACCCGTACACATTAACTCTGGCCCTTCCTGGAATTGCAAGCGACCAAGCAAACGCTCTGTTGCTGGAGGCTGTGCTGTCATAACAACGTTACGAGCTACGCTAGCTCACGGGACGGAAAAAGAAATCATCCTTGCTATATCCTTGCACACAGCACATGACGTGAGCCGGTGTCTGATGTCACGGTGGGATACGCTCTGTGGGATTACACCGTGCATCAGCTGGGAGGATGAATTAGGCAGGATAAACATCTGCCTGCTTGCTTATCAGATTAGGGGCCAGAGATGAAGGTTTGGAAATATGGAAAAGGAGTATTGCATTACAATTACAGTCAACTTACTACATTTAAAAAGCATTTTTATAGTGTAGCAGCTGATTTGAATTCAACCATAACACATCATGCAAAGCACAGGACATTGGTGCACCAAGGAGCTGATTTGCACAGTCAGGGTTTTCCCAAGCTGTGACCTGTGAGCTTGGAAATCACAGGAAGACAGTCCGTCCTGTTCTGCCTTTGCTGAGCTGTGGATTGCTGGACCGCTGAAGCGGGCATCCATTATTCAGCTCGTGGGGATGGGCAGCTCCATCTCCTGGGATTAAGAACTCAGCTCTGATGAGCACATCACGCTCTCCACTGACACACACACACACACACACACACACACACACACACAGCACGCCAGGGACACGGAAAGCACACCTCCTCCGCACGAGTGCGTCAATTCTGGAGTGAAAGCCTGGATATCTGGATCGGAGCATCTAAACCTTGGCTGTATCTTGAAGGCTGCTCTCTATTCAGTATTGAATGCATGTAATTCACAACACGTACGTGCAAAGCAGACATTAATGCATGAGCAACATGTAGCGCAAAGTCCCAAGGTACATATAATCTGCACCAAATGGATCCATTCTATACCTGTTTTATAAATGCATATTATAGATCTTATTGTAGACAATTCATCTGTGCATATGCTTCATTTTCTAAATGTTCAGACCACGTAATGTTTAATCACAATGTCATGACTGGACCTTCCAGTGAAATGACAGACTTCTCTCTGGTTATGTATGCAGGATTTATTTAATTTGAAGTGATTTATTTAATCACTTTAACATCTTCCTTCAGATTTGAGTGCAACGCCCACATCACAAAAATCAAATCAACAACTGATGCATATAGAACCAAGTCCCACCCTACCTTTTCTTTTCTGATAAACCATTTCACTGGGATGTATGGCACAATACGGAAGAAAAGATCCGTTTTAAAGGGATAGTTCACCCAAAAATTCAGTCATTATTTATTCCCTCTCATGTCATTCCAGACTTGTACAACTTGCTTTCTTCTGTGGAACATGAAGGAGAAATTTTTAAGAACTTTTGGACACTATTGACTTTTATAATACGGACAAAATGGCATTTTCATTCTTTAAAAGATCTTTTTAAAGACATTTTCTTAAATCATGACAGAATTTTTGTTTTTGGGTGAGCTATCCCTTTAAAGGAATTATTCACCCAAAAATTAAAATGCTGAAAATGTACTCACCCTCAGGCCATCCAAGATGTAGATGAGTTTCTTCATCAGATTTGGAGAAATGTAGCATTCCATCACTTGCTCACCAATGGATCCTCTGCAGTGAATGGGTGCCGTCAGAATGAGAGTCCAAACAGCTGATAAAAACACCACAATAATCCACACCACTCCAGTCCATCAGTTAACATATAAAGAAGTGAAAAGTTGTTTGTTTGGAAGAAACAATTCATCATTAAATGCGTTTTAACTTTAAATCGCCACTTCTGGGCAAAATTTTCATTTCTGAGTGAACTTTTGCTTTAAAGGGATAGTTCACTTTGAAATTAAAATTTGGTATCTATCAGCTTACTCCAAGGGCATCCAAGATGTAGGTGTCTTTTTTTCTTCAGTAGATCCAATTTTGATATTTTTAGGTCAAACCGTTCTAGTCTGTCAGTCATATAATGGCAGGTATAGGTCACTGTCTCTATAAGAGGGAAAAAGAACATGCACAGAGAAATCCAAATTAAACAATTCCCCATCGTAACTACACATTGATGGCCTAAGACACGAAACGAGCGGTTTGTGTGAGAAAACGAACAGTATTTATATCGTTTTTTACCTCTTGTACACAACCATGTCCAAGTGATCTGAGTGCGTGCACGCATCCGGTGTGTGACGTGTGCGCGCACTCTGGCTTAGTCTGCGCAAGCGCCGGAAATGATCTCTCACACGTATACGTCACTCATTGTTTACACAGAACAGAGATTGTAGGTAAGACGGCTAATAAAAATGGTACTAACTTGCGCTTATCCGGGATGTTTAAACCGACGTAAAAGTAAACAAGTACGTTTGCTCGCGCGAACTCATCCGGGAGTGGTGAGTTTTCATGCATTCCCAATTTATGAGCCTGCTCGCTTGAAGTTATGGTTGATTGCTCTTTCCGGCGCTTGCACAGACTAAGCCAGAGCGCGTGCACACACGTCACACACCGGATGCGTGCGCGCACTCAGATCACTTGGACATGGTTGTGTACAAGAGGTAAAAAACGATATAAATACTGTTCGTTTTCTCACACAAACCGTTTCGTGTCTTAGGCCATCAATGTGTAGTTACGATGGGGAATTGTTTAATTTGGACTTCTCTGTGCATGTTCTTTTTCCCTCTTATAGATATAGTGACCTATACCTGCCATTATATGACTGACAGACTAGAACGGTTTGACCTAAAAATATCAAAATTGGATCTACTGAAGAAAAAAAGACACCTACATCTTGGATGCCCTTGGGGTAAACTGATAGATATCAAATTTTAATTTCAAAGTGAACTATCCCTTTAACATGCATTCTTGTATTACCATACACTTGTGTTGAGGATTGAGTTACCTTTGAAGACAGATGCCATTCATTAGCACTTTCAAATTAACACGCTAATTGGTCAATTAAAAAAAAAAATTAATACAATCATGTCTTCTTTAATTACTAGGTGATTTTCCTATCAGAAGAATTCAAGCTTGACATATACCACCTTCTTTGTGAGTCTGCAGTCAGAACAACAGCTAATGCTCAAAGACATTAAAAATTGTGCAGATGAACACAAGGATGAGTCCAATGTGAATGGCCTCTAATTGTACCTCGGACAGACTTAACTGCAGAATGGAGGCCAGTGAAAAGCATATGTTCAGTGTTGAGGAAATGAGCAATATATTGACTTCTAAAACCACATATTGTATTTTATACTTTGGTTTTCTGCCACTACTACATAATGTCAAATAAACTCAATTTTACACTTTTTTTTTTTGTATAATGATGGATAAAGTATAATTGAGCATTGTGCCTGACTCTCCAAATTCCTAAACTCAAACTCAAATCAATACGTCATATCCATTAATTTACTTTAAGTAGCTGTGTCATAAGAAAGAATGTGGCCGTTGTCATCCAAAAATAAACCTGAAGGAAAAGCCCTGCTCGCCGTGTCTAGATTGATTTTTTTGATGATGACAACTGACTCTGTATTATGCTTAACTTTCTTGACTCCTCCTGAGTGAGGGGGAGGTTTTGAGCATCATGTTACCTCCAGGAAGAGTTTCAGGAAGCAGCACAAATACAATTATTTTTTTTGCATCAGCATATCAACATTGTTCCACCTTAGATATAGTTTAATGAAGGCTGGGAGTGTGAGCAATCGATTGAGTTATGCAACGTTATCAAACAATCTCGACAGATAGTGTTGCGCGATCAATAGTAAAAGCACGAATCGCAAATGCCAAAACATCTTTGGGAAAACATCCAGCAGTTGCTTTAACCTACAGAAGCGTTAAACCTGTAGTGTATTCAACAGCAGTGCTGATCAGAAGAGCCATCTGTTAGATTAGAGCCCAGCCTACAGGTGTTCCAGGAAGGTATGCTATTCATGGCGTCTCCTCATCACTCATCACATACACAGATGTGGAGAGGGCTTTTAGAGATCCCAGACAGCAGCTTATGTTAAATTACGTCTGTATTAAATTTAGATTGTTAGATCGTCATTGAGGTTTGGGAATGACAAACAGCTTTGGTTTGTACCAAATGGATGATATCTTCAGAAAGAATGTTAGCATACTGTTTACTGCATATCACACTTAATAAAGTACATACAGCAAACAATCTTATTTTAAAAGAAATATGTGTAACAGTATATGCTGAATAAATATTTCAAAACATTGTATACTAGGCCTACTGTAGATTGTTGTTACATGGCCCTCTGCTTGTTTAATTCATCTAGAGAGTACTTTTACAGTTCTTTTGTATTTGTACTGTAATTTTGTGTAAATGAACTACTTTTGGCAGTTTCAATAAATAATGAACCAACAAGATTAAAATAGCTTCTGGATACCTTGTGACACTGGTCAGATGCATGGCATTGTGGTATGTGGTCTGCATATTTGGGCAAATTTAAATATTTGGGTAATTCGTCATTCAGTGTAATTCACGCACAAGAAAATTTGCATTCATATTTGTATGCATACTGCAAAAATAGGACAGTCATAGTAAACACACACACACAAAAACAATAATAAATGTACAGGTTTGACAACATACAATACAATTCAAACAGCAACTGTATTCAACATTAATAATAAGAAGAAATGCTTTTTGAGCAGCAAATCAGCATATTATATTGATAGGCCTATTATACATTTCAAAATGTATTCAAATAGTAAATAGTTTTTAAATTATAATACTATTTCTCACAATATTTTAGTTTTTAATGTATTTTGATTAAATAAATGCAGCCTTGGTGAGCATAAGAGACTGACATTTACATAAAAAAAATCTTATCAACTCATGCTTTTGAATGGTAGTGTGCATTTTATAAATTAATGAATTCATTATTATTATTGATTATTTTATTTAGCATTTTTTCTCCAATATTGTCTGAAAAAAGGTCTTAATGTTTTAAGTAAATAATAAATCCACAAGATGTTAATTAAATGTGTTGATTTTACTGTTTCATTTGTCACACTAGAAATAAAGAGTAAAGTCCATTGCATTGCATCATGGGACACAGCAGGTCATATCCAGTTCTGGGTGTATGGAATATTTTGGAAAAGTGCAAAAAAAAAAAAAAAAAAAAAGTAAAGTAAAGTAATAAAAAAAATAGTAAATGTAACATTATAAAAATCAATAAATGTATAAAAATAGAAGAGTATGGGCCCAAGAGAAAGTAATGCTAAATGTGAAATTTGCTCAAATATTTGTGAGACATTTGGACAGGTGATGTATAAAGTCACGGGATCTTAGTGTTGACAAATCTACATTTCATCATCCTTTTTCCACTGTGTCAATGGTTCACTGCACTGGATGGAAAAATCTCATCCAGTACTCTGTCGGACACGACTGCTGTCGATCATGATGTAATCAAATCAGGCTTAAGACTCTTACCGGAGGCTTTATAAGAGGGCTGGGTTTGCCACTGACAGAGCAAACCTGAGCGGCTGCATGCATCTGCTGCAGCACAGCGCAAACAGAGAGGGAGAAATGGGAAGCAGTTTCCTTGCAAGCCATAATCTGACGCAAATCCCAGCAGGCCAGCAGGGAACAGAGGTCAAGCGACTGCGGGCACCGAAATGACCCTGTCTCAGATTATGAAAACTCGCCAGCTGACCTGCCCCTCTGTTTCCATATTGACAGCAATAACAGTAAAGCGAAGCCGAGTGCCGCTTGATGTCATTTCACGCTGATAAAAAGACTTCTTTCCTGAAGTTCTTGGGTTTTGGTGACACTGTGCTCCACAAAACGCAATTCTGCTCACGGATATCAACTCTGATTTTTCATTTCTTTGCCTCGTCATTTTTTCCCATTTAATATCAAGGAGCTGTTGGGAAAATGACTGGTTAATTTAAATCTCTACTCGCCACAGGCAGGAAGTCGAGGACACCTTAACCTTCAGATATGGCGCGCTGCCTCAGCAAGTGTGCGGAGCGTTTTATTACTGCCACGATGGAAAAGCATTATCTGCTTGTTGTGATTTGCAGGCAGATTAATACAGATGAGACGCATGAAAAAGCGGTATATTTATTTGTTTTGCTGCAATGGCAAACAGAACGGCAAAAAACTCCCCCTAGTGGTCGCATTTCACAATAGTAGTCCATAAATACAGCTCCAGACAGCAATAGCAATCATTCACATGATGGAGGATGAGAACGGCACCTGAGGGGATTCACAATTCCTGCTTTAGCTCAAAGGCCAGGCAGTTATTACAGAAACGGCACATTTTAATATACTATTATTTTATATTCAAGCACAATAGGATTCACACCTTTGCTCTGCTTGATTAGGTTTATGAAAATTCATAAAGGTAAAACGAGAACAAGGACTTGGAGTATTTTAGAGAGAAAGTTCATTTTCCTTCTTGGCTTCTTGGGATTAGTTTATGTTTTAATCAACAGCGGTTTAGACGGTGTTTTCATTTCCAGTTGTCTCCTGCAGATTATTTACACTATAAACAGGGGTTTGTTGCGGGCTGTGTTTACACATAAAGCATATTGCAGTAGGGGCAAAACAATAAGTCCTGTGTTTGCAGAACGCCGTGCATTTGTCCAGAGGGGCCCGTTTCAAAAAAGGCAATAAATGCCAAGATTAGACTCCGAAATCCCTTCATCTGCACTGAAGACTACTGGGTGACGAGCCAAAGGTGACCCCATAGCGCATAAACAGAGAACAGAGCTGCATGGGTAGATTACTTACAAATTGTAATCCGTTACTGATTCCAAATTACATGACAAAAATTGAATGTAAATTATATTACACATTTTTGGTAGCCTAATATAATCAGACTACTTTTTGATTACTTTTACATTATTAGCCTACTAACTCGTTTATCACGTTGATTTAAATAGGGTAATCTTGTACCATATTGATATAAAAACGCAACGAAAAAGACATTATATTCTATTTGTTGTTACTGACAACATGAGGTGCATTAAACATACATTATGTCAAGGAACTGCAGGGTGTTTGTGAGTTTAATGAAAAGTAAATAATTAATTCAATCATAAAAATTTATAATTAAAATAAACCATTTTAAAATAACATCATTATCATTTGTTTACCTGCATTTAATGTGACCATTAACCAACGTCTGAGATCCATGAACATGCAAATGTGATACTTAATTATTAAAATATTTATTTTAAAATCTCAAGGTACTTCAAGTAAATATATTAGGTGAAAAAGGATTGGCTGACAACAAAAAAAAAATGTTTGGGAATCCCTGCATTACATGTAAATAAGAAATAATGTGAATTTGTGCATTTTGTTTGAAAGACACAGTAATACATGATTAAATAACCCTCTCCGTGTTTATCAGTAGTTGATGTAATATTGAAATGCTCTTTAAACTGAAATTATTTTTGTAAATCCAGTGGTCAAATGCTGTGTGACCTCTCAATTTTCTCTGTAATTATATCGACCTGACTAGAGACTGGTCTTTTTGTGAATGTCTGCAACACTAGAAAACTTTCTGACTGTATATAAGCGGTAGGCTATTTTAGAAAGGACAATTTAAAAGATAAAAGATAAAAAAAAAAAAAATCAAGAAATGCTCTAAGTAATCATGTAATCAATAAAAAAGTAATTGTAGTCTGATTCTGAGTATTTTAAAAGGTAGTTTAATCTAATTAAAAGCACTTATTTTTTGATTATGTAATCCAGATTACATGTAATCAGTTACTACCCTGCTCTGACAGAGAGGTCTAAAAGAGCTCCATTGCAGGGGGTTGTGTTTATCACATGAGGAGCCGTAATTTCTCTGGGTTGCGGGCTGCACAGAGCTCTGCCCTCACGCCTGTGACCAACGGCATTTTTAAAGCAGTAGCATTCCTGGACTGTCAGCGCTATTGCGAATCTGACCTTGAGCTCCTGAGCAACCTTGACCGAGAGGCAGCGGGGCAGCTGGTACAGCGAGCGTAAAAATGAAAGGTTACTTAATGAGATGAACAGATAAGAGTAACGGAAGACAGAAACCAGAGGGGGAAATGAGATGATTAAATGGTTTAACAAATGTGTGAAATGAGGAAACCATTCTTGGAACGAAGAATGATTGGAGGTGCTTGCTAAGACATGCTTTATTATTATTACTTGCTCATACTTAAAGATTTAAACTTCACTGTGTAACTTGTCTCACTCCATGTGTGCTATGAATGTGAATACCACCTCAAATCATGTAGCTGGTTAGGGGGAAGTATTTGCGGTATTCAGCTAGCGGAGAGAAAAAAAACCCCTCAGGCTTGCACTGATGAAGAAGCCTAGGCACATATAGAGGACTCTTTTGACTTGGGCTAGCAACCTCCCAAAACATCCCAGCATCCACCAGAACACACTAGCAACCACCTAAACACGTTAGCATCCACCTATCAAAGGATTAACAACCTTGAATAGAGCAGCAGTAACCAGAACACCATAGCAACCGGATATCAATGCACTAGCAAGCACCTAAAAGTACCCTAGCAACCTCATAGCAAAACTTAAACAACCACCAGAATGTGTTAACCACAAGCACACCATTAGAAACCACATAGAAATTTCCTATCAACCAGCCATCAGTGCCAGTTAAGAACATCTTAACAAAACACATTGCAGTGCACTTGCATTCCCCCCAAACACCCTAGCACTGCAGTAGCAAACATCATTTATGTTTTCCTCACAAAACGTAAAAACCTAGTTTACATTTATAATGCAGCATGTATATCAATAATGCTAAACAAGACAGTGCTGTTAATCTGGATTACGTAATCAGATTCTAAAAATTTTGAATTTGTAATTAGATTATATTGCATTTTAAAATGCTCATAATCAGATTACAGTTACTTTTTATGGATTACATTATTACAAATTATTAAATGATAATTCACCGATTTCTCCCTAATTCCTCCTTTTTCTTTTAAAATTTCCTTGCTAAAAATTCTACTGTCATATTGTTTAGCTTTGAATATTCACATATAGAATGGCCATGTAAATGTAATATAAATTCATTTGCGATCCATGCTTCGGAACTTGAGAACAAAAGCACCTCGCAGTCAATTATACCATGTTAATAGTTTAATAATTTAACAACACATTCACATGTTCACAGTTCTCTGATATCGGTTAATGGTCACACTGACAAGCAGGTAATCAAATACAATCTAATCATTTAATCATTTTAATTTTACAAACCCTCTGCAGTTCTTTCGTTTACTTGGAAAACCCTGGCGAAATGTAATGTTTAATGCATTTCATGAGGATGGTAATGAAGAATGGAATATATTTTATTCTCTTTGATTTTTATAACAGTAATCCCATTCAAATCTATCAAAGTTAGTTCAAAAGTAATCTAAAAGTAATCCAAAAGTAATAAGAATACATTACATGAAATGAGTAATCTAGATTACATTACTGACTACAATATTTATCATGTAATCTGCAATCATTAACAGAACACATATACGCAAAATACGCAAGCTGCGTAGGGCCCCCGAAACACCAGGGGGCCCCCTTGCTCTCAAAGATGATTTAATTTAGTTTCGTTTTTGAATTTGGCCAGCGGTTATGAAAACATGAATGATTATTTCTTTTAATGCGGTGCGCTGTCGCCCTTTCTACGTAAAAATCAGTCAAATAATGTAACGTGAATGTCGTACAGTCTTGCTCGATACTAAAAAAACGAGTTGAAAGCGTACCGAGCCGCGGAAGAGACACTGTTTCTCAAGCGCTTTCCGCGAGTGCGATTCGAGACGGAGTGAAACACGGACAAATGCGTTTCATTCATTCGTTCATAACCACTCATACCCCACTCAACCCCCTCGCTGACACAGTTTTGCGTAGGGCCCCCAGAAGTCTAGGATCGGCACTGTGTGTAAGTAATCTGTGCAGCACTGTAAAGGGATGCTTGAGGACGGACAGGTTTACTGATGCTCGAGATCTGTTTAATGAAAGCGTGTTAGCAGCAGCTCCGTGGAGTTTCCATGGCAGACAGTTAAGTGTTTACACTCTGCTCTTTGTTAATCTCCTCCGCCGTTCCGCAGAACATTCTCAAAGTTCCTCCACGCAAGTTCTCAAAACATCGCTATGTGTATCTAAACAAAACACACCGTCTACCATCAACAGCTGAGCTCAAACAATGTCTAGTCGTTTTCCCAGCAGGCCCATTAAGGTGAGGATAGGAAAAGCTGCTAACTCAAGAACAAGGAGATGATGGATTCGGGAAGACAGGAGTTGGGCGCATGATCAGCGTGTCTCAAAACAAACACACCGTGAGATCGGACTCGGGCTGGGTAAAGATATGGGATCCGCAGCAGCATTCCCTCCCCTCTTCTCTCCCATCTCCCGCCTGGATGCTTTCCAAACCAGCTGCCTTTGGGAAGGTGAACGACAGGGCTATTTTCCTCACACTTGTATGAAAAGATTGCGCGTGTCAGTTTTCAAAGAATGATGGCTGATGGTATTCAAACTGCCAGCAATAACAGCTCTCCGCCAGCACTGAGGGGAACAGTCATTAAAACAACAGAAATAAGCAGCATGCAACCAATATTATGAGTGTTCCTAATTATACACAGAATAAATACCTCAGAATTAATTAGAGGATTCTAGTTGAG
This sequence comes from Tor tambroides, assembly GCA_021397915.2. Lineage (NCBI taxonomy): Eukaryota > Metazoa > Chordata > Actinopteri > Cypriniformes > Cyprinidae > Tor > Tor tambroides. Next base: position 47,878 of record JAFVLL020014530.1, on the reverse strand, counting down.
TAGGTAATGAATTGACAAAAATATAGAACTATAAAAGGAATATTCCGTTTAGCTTGGTTGATAGCGTTTGTGGTGTAATGTTGATGACCACAAAAATAAATAAATAAATAAATAATAATAATAATAATAATAGCAAAAAAAAAAAATCCACTTGTCCCTCCTTTTCTTAAAAAAGCAAAAATCTGGGTTACAGTGAAGCGTGAACATGGCCAGTGATTTTAGTATGGATAAATAAAGTTTAAAAGTTTGGGGGTCAGTTAGATTTTTTTGCTATAAAATTAATACTTGGGCAAGAACACATTTAGATTTAAATCAAAATCAAACATGACCATAAAGACATTTATAATGTTGCAAACTCTTTCTATTTAAAAAAAAAAAAAAAAAATCTATCCTAGAATAAAAGTATCAGGGTTTCCAGAAATAAATAAGTAAATTAATTACTTAATTCATAAAAAATAAAATGAATAAATAATATGAAAGTAAAATAAAAATAAACAAAACCTATAAAAATGACTGTAAAACTATGAACAACAATACAACTTAAAAATATATAAGCTTTAACAGATTAATTTATGAAAGTGCTTTTAGAAACTTCACATTTCTACTTTTAAATTTCTGCAAACATTTTCCCCATTCACTTCCATTATAAATGCCTCACCATAATCTCCACAGGCATCTAAAACACATCGACCCAATGAACGGGATGTAAGAGCACTTTCTTCCCAAAGGTACTTCATATGTCCTTATGACGATCAGAGGAAGGACAGGTTTCCATATAACATGACAACCGCAGGAACATTGGATATGAGGGCGTGAAATGGACTCTGAAAGGTCAGCAGATCTTACCTGCGTGGGCGAGCGGATGGGTGACTTCATTCCCACCGCCATTAAGATCTCCATTTGTGGCTATAGCTTCCTTTATGGCTATAATCTGCCCCGTGTGTTATCAAATAGACAGGACAGGGTCTCTATCCAAACGGCATTATCATGCAGCACAGATAGCGTCTGCAAAGCTGAGTGGCTCCTTCAATCAACGCTATTGGCCGCTAAGATACGTCGAGCCTTGCCAAGTGTTCTCACAGCTTGACAGGGCAAAAATATGACACAATATAAAAGTTTTAAGATTATTGCAATCAGAAAACAACCTTGAGTGGGATCTAATGCAGATTTTGTCTAATAAAAATTGCGATTTTGACTTAAAATGTGTCATTACAAAAAGCAGCTACAGGTTTGCCGTGCTTGCTGTGGGCCTGAAACTGTTTTGATTATATAGCTTTAAAATTTAATTGACTAAAAAATATTCATACTATCAATAATATTAATACTTACTACTACTACTAATTATTATATTACTTCATAAAAATATTAAAGACATCACTGTTGTAATATTTCAATGCAAAATAAGAGTAGAATTTCAGAAATATATAATAATTTTATTTTAGAGCACAAGGGGCCCTTAAAGCTTCTTTTTTTGTTGACAACAGTCTGTTTATATAAGCACTAACAATTACTAGATGTTCTTAATGTGTTTTTTGTGCTATTCGACTAAAATAAGCCTGATATTAGGGTTGTATGATTTGGGGAAATATTTAATAAAAATTGTGATTTTGATTTAAAATGTGTATTAATCTTTATTGTTTGCTATGGAGCTGCACCTTTTTGATTATATAACTATAAAGTGTAATTGACTATAAAATGATAAGAATATGAATAATAATAACAATATAATTAATAATAGGAATCAATAATTATATTATATAAATAATTTAAATTAATAATTATAATTATAATAAGTTATTATTATTATATTAGTGTTGTCAAACAATTAATCACTATTAATGAGTTTAAAGAGTTTTTGTTTACATTATATATGTGTGTTCGGTGTATATTTATTATGTATATATAAATGCACTCACATACAGTATATATTTTGAAAATATTTACATGTATTTACATGTCTACATTTACATTCATATAATTTATATTATAAATAAATATTTAATATATAAACATAACATTTTTCTGAAATATATACATGCATGTGTGTGTATTTATATATACATAATAAATATACAAAAGCACACATATATTATGTAAACAAAAACTTTTATCTTGGATGCGATTAATCGTTATGAATTGTTTGGAAGAAGGTCTGGCGCATGTTGCATTCCCAAATGTATGTTAAAAGCAACCCAAACTAAAGAGCACATGCATCATTCGTGCATGTGGAGCTGAATTTACCATGAACCAAGCTGCTCTGACAGACTGAAAACATTGAGATCATGAGATTAATCAAGCAGCCCAATCTGACCAAAAACAGCAACACTGGCTGAGGTCAATTTAGGCCTGAGAGCTTCTCAGATCAAAGCATTCAGATGCTGTACATTTGAACTTCACAGTTAAAAATAAGCAACAGCTTGTAAGCTGAGCATCGGTCAAGAAAGATAAAGTATCCTATCAAATTTCCAAAGGAGACACGCGCTACAAACTAGAGCACTCGTCAACATGACCCTAAACATACACACACCCTTTACTCCAAAGCTCAAAGTTCTCCCCCGCCACGTTGACGACTGACATCATTGACATTCAGGGCCAGCACTGTTTACAAGAGAGAGCTGAGAGACACAGGAACCTATAGAGGACGGTTACGTATGCACGCTTTCAAAACAAGTCTCGAGCTGCATGCCGTTCCTCTCCAAAACTCACACCTACAAAATCAAGGGAAACCACACTCAGGTGCTACATTTCACAGTGTGTTTTTCGGTATCTAGAGAAAACATCACGCAACCTCTTGGGGAAAATCAACCAAGATGTTTGGATCTCCATCGCAGCCTCTTTGAGCTGATTTATTGAATCTGCTTGTGCTGGACGGGATTCACGACTACCTGGTTACACACTTAAAGGCCAACCGGATTTATGAAAGCGAAAGTTCAACGACCCAGCGTTTATGAAGGTCAACACATAAACAGTCCATGACGACCCAGAAAACACACATTTATCATCCCTATGTGTCAACATGTATACATGAACATGATCGTTCTATAACATGACACGATTTGTAATTCATCTCCATGTAAAAATGCCAAGACTTTCACATTGTGTGCTCTATAAATAACAAGCCTGTAATGTCAGATAGGCATGTTCGTCTGGACAAGAAACCCTAAACGCTGACCTATGAACTTCATAAGCTTATAGTTCAGTCCTATAAACAGCTGCATGATCTGTTGAGTCTACATTCCCTCTCTCACAGAGGTCACTCAAGGAGTGTTGCTGTATTTCTCATGGGAACAGCAGCTCACGTGCATCTCTGCACTATAAACTGTGCGCTATCTTAATTACTCTGTGATGAGGGGCTTCAGCCGGGCCTGAGCTCCGGCCAAGATGAGCTTCGGATAAGGTTAAAGTTGGTTGTGCCACAGATCAGCTGACAGCCCAAACACAATCATGACTCCAGTGCCAAAAAGTTACTAAATACAGTCCCTTCACTAAGCCGGACAAGGCCACGGTGTCTATTTCTACACGACAGCTTTTGACAGGTTAACTTACACAAGCTGTTCTATGATGACCTTCCATAGCAAGAACATTCCTGATTGTGCCGGGGAAAAAAAAAGAAAGTCTTCCTGGATATTGAATAAGGATCTGTTCCCAATCCCTCACCCCCACTCAAAAACTAAATAAATAAATATATAAAATTAAATAATAATAAATCTCTCTCTCTCTCTCTCGCTATATATAATATATATAAAACTGCCTTGCTCTCAGTTGTTGAAGCCCTAAGACTTGCAAGAGCGGCTTCCAAGTCTTTGTTACTTATCTTGCTGGATCTGTCCGCTGCTTTTGATACGGTCAACCACCAGATCCTCCTGTCAACCCTATTGAGAAAGGGCATCTCAGGAACTGCACTCCAGTGGTTTGAGTCTTATCTCTCAGATAGGTCCTTCAAGGTATCTTGGAGAGTTGAGGTGTCCAAGTCGCAACATCTAGCTACTGGGGTGCCTCAGGGCTCAGTTCTTGGACCACTTCTCTTTTCTGTCTACATGGCATCACTAAGTTATGTCATTCGGAAACATGGCTTTTCATATCACTGCTATGCTGATGACACTCAACTCTACCTCTCATTCCATCCTGATGATCCGACGATAGCTGATCGCATCTCAGCTTGTCTTACAGACATTTCTTGATGGATGAAGGACCATCACCTTCAACTCAACCTAGCTAAGACTGCTTGTAGTTTCAGCAAACCCAACACTTCATCACAATTTCACCTTCCAGTTAGGCTCATCAACCATAACTCCATAACTCCCCATTTTCAAAAAATATTCTTTGAGAAATTAATAAAATAATTTCCTCAATTTTAATTTGACACATTTTTTTTTAACTTTTAATTTGAACAAATCTCACTATTTTATGCTTAAAACAAGAAAATACTATTTGTCATTATATATTAAGTATTAATTCATTTTAAGTTAAATACAAAGATATATTCTCTGAAAATAGTTTCATATTTTATGCAATTTTGCTTCTAAATTAAATTAAAGTAAATCTTGTTTTAAAAACAACAATTTTTTACTGGAAAACACTACAAGTACTCAGACCTTCATACCAATAATATAATATTTATCATTAATAAAAATGTTAACTTAATATTTACTTTAATAGATTAATCTAACATTATTTGATTAGGATATTCAGCCTATTTTTAGTGAATATAAGTCTATCATTTCATTTTCTTACCCCACAGGCATTTTTGTTTATGTTTTAACCATGAATCCCTCAAAAAATGTTTAGTTTTATGCTTCAACCAACCAACCAACCAACCAAAATAAATAAATATATGTTAAAAAAATAAAATAAAATAAAAAAATAATGAATATTCCGTTGAGGTAAGAATAATAAAATCTAAAAACATCTTAATGTCAAGTAATTTAATCTTGTTTAAAGCATGTTCAGTTATTATTACTGGAAAATAAGATTTTTATTATTATTATTATTTTTTTTGCAGTGTCACCAAAATAGCAAATAAATTAAATTGTGGAAATTAGGTTTACTGCAGACGTCTAAAACCCCTACTGCATGGCTCATCCTCTCTTCTCTCTCTAATATGAACACAAACAGACATCTAATGCAGGGAGCTGGAACAGAGGTGTTGGGTTTGCTTGCTCTCCCACAAGGAAATGCTGTAATGCTGTAATGTAGTATGTAATGCTGTGAGGGATACATAATATATCTAATTACCGTAGCATTTCCCCATGGCTCTTCAGCTGAGACGGAGAGTAAGGCCAGGGCACGATTCGACGTAATGTGAGAGACGCACCTCCCACAGGAGAAAGAGAAAGAGAGAGACAGAGACAGAGAGGAACGGCAGCTGAGGTCCCCAGCTGCTCCGACAGGGGGAGCCATAGAGGGATCCTGCCCTCAAGCAGGCTATTTTTAGACGATTGAATAGAGAAATTTATTTATAGAGCTTTGAGTTCTGTCGCATAGAGGAAGCGGTAGCTGTGGGGGTTCAGTGCATCAAAGCTCTGCTGACAAGCAGCTCTTAACGGAAGCAGGAGCGATTGACAGGCGGCGCTCTCTCGGACGTCGAGCCGCAGCATCTCTGCTCTGCCTGCAGCGTGACAAAACACAGTCATCATCAGCCCTGCCGTGACATTTGCACATTCTCAGAGGAATAGCGGCCTCAAACCCAATGCACATCTTCAAAATAAAGCTCTGCAGCAGACAGAAATACTCCGCCTCGTTCGCGTCAGTGTTTTAATCTGCTGGGCATAAATACAACACTCAGAGGTCAGGCGGAAACCTTCAGCCGAAGCTGCCTGCTTGCTTCTTCTGATGAATCATTTCTGGTCACGCATCTGAGAATAACAGAAGTGTGAAAATACAAGATGGACTGCAGCGGGTATGATGGGTTCATTCAAGACTGAGTCGATTTAATGACATTTGGAATAAATAAAATAAATATCTCTTCAAAGCGACATGTACAGATGATGCCTTATTCAGGGGTTGGATGAACTGCCTCTCACTGGATCCCTGTTAAGGCGATTGTGAGGATCAGATGAATAATATATGACTGTTTGGAGGATTAGCCCAGCACTGAGTCTTCACAGAGGATGCTCTGGCATCGCCTCTAGTGGACAGCAGATGCAACTGCAGGCAGATTCATGACGGACACTGCAGCAAATCATCTGCACTCTTGAATCTTTCGAGATGGCTTGAGTTCTTCATCGCAGAGGTTATTATGAGGTCACAATACAAGCACAATGCAGCAGCCAGAACTGAATCTGCATGCAAGCAATCAGAATAGCTTAATAATTCAGCATCGTTACAGTGTGTTCGACATCCACCCACACAGAGGCTCCAAAGAGTATCTGGACACTTAAGACACCATTAAATATTTATGAATGCCATTGCATAAATAAGTAAATATCAATCCAAAAAGCATCTGCAAACAAATCATAACCACATTAACTATGAACTACTAACGTTTGACAACCAGAAAGTATTAAATATTTCTTTTAGTGTTCAACTGATATTGATTTTCTCAAAGCTGATATCTTTGAGAGCAATTAAATTAATATTTATCTTAGGTAATAATAACAAAATTAGAAAAAAAAGGAATCAATATGAAAAACTGAACTTGATTAATCCTAAAAAAAAATCTGTAAAATAACAGATTTTTACTTCATATATTCTGTAATTGAATTACAGTACTAAAATTTGTTTTAAAAAAAGGAAGTAAACACTGAAACCAACAGTGCACTCGGTAATCTTGTAAGTTTGTGAACACTGGGAATCATATTTTCTCAAATAAAGACCAGCTAATGCCAATTTCATATATAGTACAATTATGACATGAATATGACATAGCAGCCAACTGGATATAAATCAATCAATTTATATATACAAATCAAGTTTATGCATTTTCAGTGACAAAGAATAGGAGCTTTTACGTGTCTCCACTCAAGTGTTGCTGTTCTCATCACTGTCAAAATAAAAGTCTTTTAACACTTATTGGCCCGGTTTCACAAACAGGGTTTAGCTTAAGCCAGGACTAAGCCTTAGTTAAATTAAGATATTTAAGCAGCTTTTACAAAAATGCCTTAGAAGAAAACATTAAGGTATGCATCTTGACACAGAACAATGATACTGACATATTTTAAGATATGTCAGAGCAAGATATTTTCAGTTGAGACAGCTCAAACATGCATTTTACATTTACATTTATGCATTTAGCAGACGCTTTTATCCAAAGCGACTTACATTTTATCAGCATTTTAGTCTGGGACTAGCTTAAGCCTCGTCTGTGAAACCGGGGGATTAAATCAAACATAAAAAATGCCAAATATCAGGTGATATTGGTATTATATTGCATCAAACTACTTTTTATTTGCTTTAATTTTAAGCAGTATATCTATTGCTTAATCATTCTGAATTTAGCAAGCTTTTTCTTGTGAAAAGTTCTGCTTAAAAAGATTTATTGGATCATTTTTTAAATAAACATCACTTGGATTGATATTTCGTCATCTATGCATGAATGACACGCATACATACCCCAAGTGTCCAAATATTTTTAGATCCACCGTACAAATTTAAATAACTAAAAACTGTCCATCAAGTATTATTAAAACAAGCATACTGTAAAAATGTTTTGTAAGATCTTGTCTTCAAGTCTGCATATTAGTCATCACAAGTGGGCTGGAAACCAGTGCAACAGCGGTGTGACTCATAAAATGAGATCCATTCTCAGCAGTAAAAACTCAAATATTCTCCATTTCAATAGCAAAGTAATACCAGGCCCGCCAAACGCGTCATTCCAATGGACAGCTGAGGTGTGGATCCAAGTGGTAATTGTAGGAAACAGCACACTCCACCAGCAGCCATGTGCTACAGCAGCACGTCTGCTGCACCCGCAGCTCATCTCTCATTGGATAAAACCATCTCCACCGGTAACAGCCCCAGGCAAAGCGGAGATCAAGCATATGGACGAGCACTCCACAGCAGGGCCCAAGCGGCACTCCAGTACATACACCAGTCAAATGACGCACCAAACTGCAGCCCCCTCACGCATGAAGGGCCCTTCAGGTAAAGTGTTTCTCATGGTCTGTGTATGTTTGGATACTGGCTAGAAGAGTCGTATCAGCAGCAGATGATGTGCTCTGGAGGATATTCTAGCGATAAGGGAATGTGGGTGAGGCGATCACAGAGGGGAGGATGGCGAGGTAGTTGGAGGGGACGTAGCCTCTCTGGCCACGCGCCTCCACCAGACTCCATTCCTTGCTTCCACGCTTATCGTGAGGCTCCACCACCCGCACCGGCTCGCCGGCCCTCAGAGAAAGCTCGTGAGCGCTCCTCGCGGTGAAGTCATAGCCCGCGTACACCTGCAGATGGAGAACGGAGAGTTTCAGTGGGGTTGGTAATGGAAAAAGTTGCCTTCTGTTAGATTTTGCGTCTTATAAAAGCTAGAAGAAAATATTGACAATTAGTCACTGCCAAAACCCACACAAACCGTGAAACTGAACAACTGAGACGTTAAAATCTGTCTAGACGAGGACGAATGTGCTTTTTGAGTGCTCTGTTGAGTATGTCTTTTTAGATTTGAAAGGTAAGTGGTATTCAACGTGCTTGAGACATTTTCAAGCGTTAAGAGTGGGCTGTTTATTATAGCTCATAAGGAAATTAAAGTTGTCAATGGGAGCTATGAAGAAAATCTGAAATGATAAATTAGTTGAAGTGCTCCCCCTTGTGGTTAATATCAGTAATGGGTTATGAATCATGTTCATTAGTGGCATTTTTTAAGGCTAACATCACTTATTGATCATATTTGCTCATAGGGTTTTAAACTAACCCAAAATGTTAGTCATGGAAAAATTAAAGTTGCAATGAAACAGAAGCAGCAGCAGATATTTTCTTCTGTATTGTGGCGTGCATTTGAGTGTAATGCATTCTCAAAAAATAAAAACAATATATGATGGAATTGGTGGTGAAACGGTTGAATGGAAGAATAATTAAAAATACAATCAATAATATGCATTAAAAAAATTACATAGGGTGAATTTCCATTTCATGTTGATGTCAGTGCAGTGATATAATTGTTTACCAAAAAATAAATAAAATGCAAAAAAAAAAAGAAGAAAAATTCTAAAAATAAAAACTTAAAACTAAAATAAAATAGGATTTTTTTAAAGTTGTATAGTAAACAAATATGATTAATAATAAAATAAATAAACATAAAAATGATTAAATTACAACAAAAAAGTGACTGGAAAAAAAAATCTCTTCAAAAGGGACCTGAATCATATTTAGTAAGTTTTTTTTTTTTTTGGACTTGAGCCAGTATGCAGCCACTTAGCAATATGCTGAAAGCAACACCTTGCAATCCCTCACATCGTGCTAGCATCACAGTGGCGAGTTTTGCATGGGCAAACACCAGTTACATTTTCTTAAGAAAATATTTGTTTTGAAAAACAATGCCTTGCAAACGCAAAGTTGTATAATTTCCACTCATGCCAACAAAACTGGGATATCTAATTCATCTGGGAGTCATAATGTTAGCCGGTCTGTTTATCATTTGCATTCTCACAATGATAAACAACCCATGAAAATTGTTTACAAAAAATTTGTCATTTTTACAGTGACAACAGCCGTGTATCTCCCACTCTCAGAGTCCAAAGCTACCTCTGACATTTCTGCTTTCTTAAACATGAAGCCACGATGATAGGGAAGCATTTGACAGGCAGATCATGCAGATGAATGAATCAGTGTGTGTGTGTGGGTGCCGTGTATTTGTGTAGGTGGCCGTGATAGAGTATGTCACTTCTGCTGACAAGGAGCGGCAGTTCATTTCTGTTCCTCCAATACTGAATTTTTCAAATGCTGAAGTGTGTGTGATTGATGATTATGAGATACTGCAGACCTGCCATCAATCTCCAGAGGTCTCGTTCTGTTTGACACACGAATCAGGCCGAGTAATGCGGCGGTCTTGTGACCCGTCAGTCAAACGCATGTCTGTGGCTGTGTGTGTCAGTCACCTGAAAACAGGGAGTGGTCATGGTGGTCAGCAGTGGCTGGGCTCCGGGGGTGTAGGAGTGTCTTCTCGGTCCTGGACCGCTGGGTGTGACGTTCAGATGAGGAGACTGCGGCGGGTCAACGGTCATCTGGTGGTAACGTGCCAGTTTTGAGGCAGGCACATATCCCCTCGGGCCTGAAGAAAATACAAAAATAGAAAATCTGTGAAGATACTCAAATTTGCACATTTCAGAGTTTCTGCTCTGCATACTTATAAGAGCAGATTTGATGTGCTTTAACTGTATTTGACCAGAAGATGTCACTCACAGCACTATCAAAGACTTTCAGCAGCAATGAATGCACACACACGCACGCACACATGCACAAACCCAGTGAATAAACGTAAAAAGAAATAAAAAAAAAACATTGTGCAGTCAGTCTTTGAATGTTTGCTTGATTAAGCATTATGCCTTCCCTACAAATTTAAAAATTTTTTTTTTTTGAAGGTTAGATTGAAGATTAACAGACCATCAATAATTAAGAGAGAGAAACAAACGACAAAATTGGTCAAAATACCTTAATTCAGCTGCAATAAAATTTAAAAAATATATATAGATTAAAAAAAAAAAAAATTAAATCATAAAATAAAAAAATAAAATAAAATATGAGATTTGTTTCTGAAACTGGCTGCTAGAAGAGCTGGCATTTGAGTCTCTGAGTAGAAGGAACAGTCAAAACAGTAGCTACCAAGGTATCAAGAGAAGTGAAAGTTGAAGTGAAATCATAGCAGAGGGGGTTTACTTCCGAATCTACAATCCGCCACGCCTATTCACACAGAGCGTTCTGATGAGGGGGGTCAAAAACAGGACAGAAAATAGACTATTACTTCTAAATTATGATGTTTTTTATGTAAAAATCTTGAGAAGATTATAAATGGACCTCAGAGAACAGTACAAAATAGTTCAGTTCATGACCCCTTTAAAGCAAGTGAAATCAGTTTGATCAGATGGATTTTTGTTGCATTAGAGCAAGTGTAATCTGTATTTTCAGACGAGTTTTATTGAGCATTAACGTGAGTGTAAACTTATCAAATGGTTTGCTTTTTGAAATGCAGCATGTGAATGACTTCTTTATGTTTTTAAAGACCAATTTTTACCAGTATGTTCTTTGTGCAAACAGGAATTGAGGTCCATTTGTATGCATTATATGAGATAATTTTATGGATCAGTCTTGATCACACAATAAAACCAGCTTAGTTGTTTTTAACTGGATCTGGATTATGACTTATTTCTCCACATGCCAGTTTTACCTCCTGCATCAACCAGCCAGCGGCGACGGTCTCCTCGCGTGTCCATCTCACTGACGACAGCTACCAGCTCTCCCTTGTTAAGGGTCAGGTCAAGGTCACGGGTGCCCACCACAGGGCCTGTCAGCTGGTAGATCTTCGCCGAGCCGTGTTTGGCGGTCAGAGCTTTGAGACGCCGCTCACACATGGGATTGAGCGCCTGAGACGACACAGACATGAAAAAATCCTGATTTCCTACCCACTCATACTTAATGTGAAATTACATACAGCAGCGTAAATTCCATTTAGAATGCAAATGTACATGAAATGAGTAGAAGTGCAGTAATTACAGTGCTGGATCACTTTGAACCAAAAACCGAGATGGGAAGTGAACATGAGAGCAAGACACTCTAAGGATTTACATCCGTGATCTACATTCTGATCCCTGTCAGCAAACACGCAGCACTTCTGAAGACTACAGAGCACCTCTCTGTTTGATCCTTCTGTCTTCTCTCTAAACTCATCAGGACTGATGTCTTTATGACGGCAGACATGATATTGATTAGACTCTGGATAAAGACATCTGGTTGTCATTAGCTGTAGTGATGGCCTAATGCCCATGACATGACATAACATGACATCAAGACAGAGAAGTAATACCAACACAAAATATTGATATTGCTCTGAAATATGAAACATGACAATGGTGCCGTCTCTCCTTATGCTGTCAAAAGAAGAATAGATTAAAATATCTACATCATAATTGACACTCTTTTATCTACTAAATGCTCCTGGATTTAATATGCATTATTCATCATCAGAGCAAATTACTGTAAGGTTGCTTTCATAAACAATCTCTTTTCACAATCTCCTCTTAAACAGCTTTTATTTTCAGATAATCAATTTTGAACCATTTAATTTGTCCAATGCCTGATATTGCTTTTTTTTTTCTCCAAATCTTAGAATAGCCCAATATTTTCACTTTGTCCAGTTGGTTGCATGAATGAATGAATGAATGAAAGTAGTTATGAATGCATGAATGAAAATAAAAAAATAACTGACTTCTGAAGGATCATGTGACACTGAAGACTGGAGTAATGATGCTGAAAATTCAGCTTTGCATCAGAGAAATAAATTTCATTTTAAAATATGCTCAAATAAACAGTTATTTCAAGTTGTAATAATATTTCATAATATTACAGTTTTTACTGTATATTTGATCAAACAAATGCAGCTTTTGTGACTTATTTCAAAATCAATACACAATCTTACAGACCTCTAGCATTTGAACGGTAGTGTATTTCCCATAGTTAACATTTTTAATAATATTGGACATAGGTAATATTAATAATAAAGAATGAGCAGATGTGTCTTTTTGACCGGTAGTATATTTTCACTGTAATTTGCATTTGAATTTCACTAAATGAGAGGCAGCTGTTTAGGGCCACCCATAACACAGTAACCCCAGGACATAACATATTTTACTAAGGTATGTTTATAATTAATGGATAGACTGATGCAAAACACGTGAGGGCTAAACTATATCAAGATGAATGAATGGCTGTGGTTTTATTCCAGCACTGTCCACAGGCAGAATTAAACTGCAGTAAAGGGAAACAAACTGTCCCGTAGGAAGACGTCTCCACCCAACGACAGACAATAGTGCGTCTCTGTGTTGGAACTGACCTGCACAATGGGAGCATTGAGCTCATGCTGAACACTCTGACACAGGCTCTCCGTCCTCCTCGAACCCTCCAGCACCGAAGCCTCTGCCCACTTCCAGAACTCACCATCCTCCAAATAACTGTGTGGGAGCTGCCGGGAGACAGAGTGCAATTCATAAACACTGCCAGCCTGCAAAGAGCTAAATTTAATAACACTTTTCCAACCACATGCTTGCGGTGTCGTTCAATGGTGGATTATTGCACAGAATGTCCAACAGTTTCTGAAATTGATGGGTATTCAAGTGTAACTAAAACCACGAGGATGAGAACTACACAACTGTGAAGGTGAATCTCACAAAAAAATCTCATGAAGAACAAAAATAAATAAATACATAATAATAGTATTAAATAATATTTTGCATGAAAAATATAATAAAAATTGTTTTGTACCATTGTTTGTAAATATTAAATAGCAAATTTATATATTTTTTGTGACTAATTTGTGATATATATATATATATATATATATTGTGACAAACGTCCCGAGCGCCTATCAGCGTCGCCCTGGAAACAGAGGAGGATCAGCTGCACGCAATCACTGCGGGCTGGTCGGCGACAGCTAAGCTGATCGCCAGGAGAGCTTGCCCCCTCATGAACCTTTGAACAAAAAGGGTGAGAAACCTCTCTGATGAGACTGACTGTGTGTTTCCTTGTCTCAGACAGCAGTAGCTCGCCGTGGCTCGACACCTGCAGATCACACATGCGCACGGACCACAGAGGACAGAGAGGCAATGGAGCACTGGACCAAGGACCCATGCCCCCTTGCATATGGTGAGCACTTCTGTTATCGCCACCCCTCAGGGCGTTGCCACAGCTTCCTCTGTCGTGTGATTCCTCAGCCCGCCACACTGGTGGAGAATACTGAGCAGCCACTGGGAATCACATTCGCTAAACACAGCTGTTGGTTTTAAACGGGTGATTCTGCCCTTTCTTTTCTTTTGACTTGTTTTTCCTATGTCATTTTCAGGCGGCGAGTCCTCCCCAGCCATGGAGGAGCTCCTAAAACATCTCACGGAGGTCAGCATCCGCCAGCAACAGATCGTGGAGCATATGGCAGCGCGACAGGGAGAGACGGAGCGTGAGATCGCTGCCCTCCGCGTTACCGCCGCCCAGTTAGTTCCGCTGCCCGATCCGCGCATACAAGCGGCCCAGCTCCTGCCGAAGATGTCGGCCCACGATGACGCAGAACACTACCTGAGGATGTTCGAGACCATCGCGGAACGGGAAGGCTGGCCGAGGGAGGAATGGGCGCGGATCCTGGCCCCATTGTTGACCCAGTGAGCCCAAGCGGTGCTGTCCCTGCCCCTCTCCTGGACAGAGCTCTACCGGCCATCTGAAGGGCGAGGGCCAGGCGGTTAGGTTTGTCACCGTTCTTGACCCGACGCAGTTCGTTCCAAGCAGCGATAGGGTATAGCAACCGGAAGCCAGCCCGCGCCCAGGCCGCCGAACTCACTCGCCTCTCTCAACACTGGCTCCTCGCGGATAACCCCACCGCGCCTCAGGTAGCAGAGCGCGTCGTTGTGGACCGTTTCCTCCGCGCTCTTCCCCGCCCCACTCCACGACCACAATGGTGTGGCATGCGGAACCCACGGACGACCGCGGAGTTGGTTGAGGCCGTCGAGCTGGCGGATGCTATGATGCGGCGGGAGGCTGGGGAGCGACCACCGCCTGTGGCCCGGAGGGTGTACCAGGGCCCCGCTGCGCGGAGGGCACCCGGCGCGGATGGCAGACCCCGCGGTTCCAGCTGACCAGGATGAACCCATGCCCACAGACCTCAGCCCGCCCCCATGGTAGCTTGGCTGGCAGGTTGCTTAATTCATTGTCAGTCACCCTCGGAGGCCCACTACGTCAGGGTGAAAGTAAACGGCCGACCTTACCGGGCCCTCCTCGACTCTGGCAGCGCGGTCACGCTGGTCCGGCCGACTGTGGGAACCCCGGCACTTGGGTCAGACAAGCCTTCCATCAATGTGTGCGGAACGCAGGAGGGTCCCCACTGGAATGGTGACCATCTCTGCCAAGCCAGGATCCTGGCCTCTACAGGTGGGGGTCGTCGAGAATCTGCCGGTGCCGGTGCTAATCGGCCGGGACTACCCAGGATTCAACCAGCTCGTGACCGCGGCTGTGCAATCTGCCAGACCTGCCAGGCCGGCCGGGAACCGCCAGGAAAAGGATACCAGCCGTCGTACCCACCGACGCCCAGCCCTGCTAACTCCGGACAGCGCCAGAGATGGTGAGTCCCCCCCCCATGCTTCTAACCTGTTCTTTGATGTTTTCCAGCAGGTCAAGGGAGGGGGAGCTTTTGCCAAGGAGCAGGTTGGGGACGACCGGCTGAAGCATTGCTGGAAGCAAGTGAGGGTGATCGAAGGAAAGGAGATCCAGCCGCCGCCCCATCCTACCCCTCACTTTGTTGGCGTAGGCAGTCTGCCCTGCTGTGCCCAGCGGAGGAGGGAAGTGGAGAATTACTGAGTAGTGCCGCAAGACCCAGGCTCATCCTGGGCTGCTTTACTCTCATCCCGCTCGGGTCACCTGGGGCAAAGCACCATCAACGGATTAAGGGATCGGTTTCACTGGCCCTGGACTCGTGCAGTCAGCGGTTCCTGCCAGGCCTGCCAGTGTGCCAGCAGACCCGCCGCCCCACCCCCCTCTCATGATTCCACTGCCAGTGATTGAGTGCCCTTCGGATAGGAATGGATCTGGTGGGACCGCTGCAAAATTGCCAGGGCCCCACGGAACACATCCTAGTCATGATGGACTATACCCGCTACCCGGCCATTCCACTCCGCAAAGCCACCCTCCAAGCAATTACCCAGGGCCATTTCCTGCTTTGCCGGGTTGGCATGGGAAGTATTGACCCGGCCAGGGCACTCCTTCATGTCCCCGGACGTTAAGCGGCCTGTGCCACCTCCTCCAAGTCAAGCAGCTCCGGACTACTGTCTACCACCCGCAGACCGATGGGCTGGTAGAAAGATTCAACCAGACGTTGAAGCGGATGCTCCGTCGGGTGGCTGCTGAGGATCGTCGCGACTGGGACCAGATGCTGCCGTATATCCTGTTCGGCATCCGCGAAGTACCCCAGGCTTCTACAGGATTCACCCCCTTTGAGCTCCTCTTTGGCCGACAGCCCCGCGGCCTCCTGGATGTCGCTAAGGAAGCCTGGGAGCAGCAGCCATCCTTGTCGGATGGGTGAGCATCGGGACATGGGGAAACAGGATAGACCGCGTCATGCCCCTAGTCAAAGAACATCTGACCAAGGCCCAAGAAGCTCAGCAACGCCACTACAACCGGGCGGCCCAACCACGGGAGTTCGCGCCAGGGGACCGTGTGCTGGTCCTGGTCCCCACCGCCGCCTGTAAATTCCTGGCCCAATGGCAAGGGCCATATACCGTCACAGAACGGGTAGGGCCAGTCACGTACCGACTCCGACAGCCTGGAAGGAGGAAGGAAACCCAATTGTACCACATCAACCTGTTAAAACGCTGGGAAGGTACCAGGACCCAGCTATCCGCCTTAGCCACCACTGACCCCGTGGTTGTGGACATCAGCACCACTGGCCAGCCGCCAGAAGCTGAGCTTCAACATCACAGTGGTCAATTCTCGGATGTGTTTTCCCCGAGCCCCGGGCAGACCCACGTCGTGCATCATGATGTCCGCACCCCGCCTGGCGTCGTCGTCCGGCAGCGTCCCTACCGGATCCCAGAGGCTCGGCGACATGCCATCGAGGAGGAGGTACAGGAGATGTTGAAGTTGGAGATGTCCAGGCCCCTCCCAGTAGCCACTGGGTCCAGCCCCAGCTGTCATGGTCCAAAGCGGACGGCACCCTCCGGTTTGCGACTTGCGCCATGCCAACCAGGTCTCCGAGTTCGGCCGGATATCCATGCCTCGCGTAGGCAGGCTGCTGGATCGTCTGAGAGGGACCGGTACATCACAACCTTGGACCTCACAAAAAGGGTATTGGCAAGTCCCCCTGTCTGCACAAACTAAACCCAAGACCGCCTTTTCCACCCCTAGTGGCCACTGGCAATACCGGGTTCTCCCCTTCGGGCTTCACGGGGCACCTGCGACGTTCCAGAGGCTAATGGACATCCTCCTCCGGCCCCACCAGGGGTACGCGGCGGCCTACCTGGATGATGTCGTCATCCACTCGGAGACCTGGGAGGACCATCTGGAGCGGCTCCGGAGGGTGCTAATGGAGCTACGGCGAGCAGGGCTGACCGCCAACCCCAAGAAGTGTCACCTCGCTCTGCCCGAAGCCAAGTACCTGGGCTTCCAGGTGGGACGGGGCCTCATTCGCCCCCAGGAAAGCAAAGTGAGGGCGATCCTCTCGGCTCCACGGCCCAGCACCAAGAAGCAGGTACGAGCCTTTCTGGGGTTGGCGGGGTATTATCGGTGTTTTATTCCCGACTTCTCCTCCTTAGCGGCGGCCCTGACAGACCTGACCAAGAAGGGACAGCCAGAAAAGGTTCGCTGGGGACCCCCCGAGGAAGACGCCTTCCGGCGCATCAAGGAAGCGCTCACCACGGAGCCGGTACTACACGCACCCAATTTTAACTGTCCCTTCTTGTTACAGACAGACGCCTCTGACACCGGGTTGGGAGCCGTTCTTTCCCAGGTACAGGATGGTGAGGAACACCCGGTGATGTACATCAGCCGAAAGCTGTCCCCGACGGAACAACGATATGCCGCGGTCGAGAAGGAAGCGTTGGCCGTCAAGTGGGCAGTCCTGGAGCTGAGGTACTATCTTCTAGGCCGCAAGTTTACCCTGATCACGGACCATGCTCCCCTGCAGTGGATGGCGAGGGCGAAGGACACCAACGCCCGGGTGACTCGTTGGTTCCTAGCGCTCCAGGACTTCCACTTCGACGTGCGTCATCGGGCTGGAGCCGCCAGTACTGCGCGCCTGGCGGACTCTGCGGCCTGTGGTGGCTTGCCATGGGTCTGTCAGGTTGACACCTCCGCACCCCACCTCCCCCTGTTGCCGGGACCAGGGTGACACTTCGGGAGGGGAGTGTGACAAACGTCCCAGCGCCCTGGTAGCCCTAGAGCTGGGGGATCAGCTGCATAATCCTCGCGGGCTGGTAGAAGCGGCTCAGCGGCGCTCGTCGCCAGGGCTTTATGTGGTGCTTACAGACAAGGGTGAGAAACCTCTCCGATGGGAAGAAAGCTGACTGTGTGTTTCCTTGTCTCTCAGACAGCAGTGACTAGCCGACCAGCCCGACACCTCACGAATCACCGTAGCGGCACGGACCACAGAGGACAGAGGCACGAGGCGGAGCACTGGACCACGGGACACATCAGCACTTGCACCTTAATTTGAGCACTTTTGTTAATAAACACACCCTCCGGGGCCGTTTACCACAGCTTCCTCTGTCGTGTGATTCCTCAGCCCGCCACAATATATATATATATATATATATATAAATAATCAAAAGTATAAAAACAGGATATGATTGAAAGTAGTATGATCATTTATGCATTGCCTGGCCAAAAAAAAAAAAAAAGTCACAATTTGGATTAAAATAAGCAAATACTTAAGGGGATAGTTCACCCAAAAATGAAAATTCTGTCATCATTTACTCATCCTCAAGTAGTTCCAAACCTGTATGAATGTCTTTGTTCTGCTGAACACAAAGGAAGATATTTTGAAGTATGTGGGAAACAGAGCAGTTCTGGGGCACCATTGACTTCCATAGTATTTTTTTTTTCCTACTATGGAAGTCAATGGTGCCCCAAAACAGCCTGGTAACAAACTTCCTTCAAATATCTTCCTTTTTTTGGCAGAACAAAGAAATTCATACAGGTTTGGAACTACTTGAGGGTGAGTAAATGACAGAATTTTCATTTTTGGGTGAACTATCCCTTTAAGAGTTTAGGATTGGATCATTATTGCAGTAATTAATACGTTTCTGGCATGTTATGTTATATGATTGGCAACAATTCTTTTAACCATAACTGAAACAGAGTGTAGCTTTCCATTTCTTAAACAACCATGTTAGATGATGTTATTATGTCCATATTCCAGGATGACAATGTCAAGATTTATTGGACCCAAATTGTGAAATAGTGGTTCATTGAGCATTGGGGAATCATTTTCATGTATGAATTGGTCACCACAGAGTCCTGAGCTTAACTTGTGCTGGAGTTGACTTTACAGAGTGGTTTGACTCTCCCATTGTCAATAAAAGATCCCAGCCAAAAATGAATGCAACTCTTGATTTGTTGTGACATTGCATGACATTGTGGAAACAATGCCACAAGGAATGCACAATGTTATCAATACTAAAAATTTTAATAATAAAATATTAAAGTGTGCAACCTTTTTTGGCAGCCAGTGTAAAGTCATCTCCAGCACGTCCCAAAGACTTTTAATAGGGTTAAGGTCAGGACTTTGTGGTGGCCAATCTTTCACAATTTGAGCCTGATGAATCTTGACATTGTCATCCTGGAATATGGACATGGGTACGTCTTCTGACATGGTTATTTGAGAAATAAAAAGCTACGCACTGCAACAGTTAGGGTTAAAAGAATTGTTGCCAAACATATACTGTAACATGCAAAAATGATTAAATTCTAAAACTTAAGTATTTGCTTATTTAAATCCAGATGGCCACATTTTTGGCTATGCAGCGCACAGTGGTGGCCAAAATGATTAGAACACTAGTATTTTCAGCAGCTAAAAATGGTTTTAAGTCAGTTATTTCTATCTTTTGCTGTAGTGTGTCAGTAGGAAATATCAGTTTACATTTCCAAACATTCATTTGGCCATTATTGCCGTATCCAGTGATTTTGCCTGACAACAGCCAGTGCTCCACACAGAGATCTGATCTGATCATCATCCAGTCTGTCTGAATGACATGAAGAAACAGAACAAACTGAGACAGACTAAACCCAGAAGAACTGTGACAACATCTCTAAGATGCTTCAAGAAAGCTTCATGTCATTCAGACAGACTGGATGATGATCAGATCAGATCTCTGTGTGGAGCACTGGCTGTTTCAGACAAAAATCTCACTAGAAAAATGAATGTTTGGAAATGTAAACTGATATTTCCTACTGACACACTACAGCAAAAGAGAAATAACTGACTTAAAACCATTTTTTAGCTGCTGAAAATACTAGTGTTCCAATCATTTTGGCCACCACTGTATATTCTGATTCTCTCTAGAATTAGGTACTACAGAAATTAAATATTCACCTGGTTATCTCTAAACCTCAATATTTCAGCTTCTTCTGTAAAAAGTACCTGATGGGTGAAGCTGGTGGCCAGCTGCTCCATATCAACGGCTAGGTCTCTCTGCAGGCAGCTGAAGGACTCTAGCGTGGCCCACAGGAGCTGCAGGGCTTTGCCGTTGAACTGCGGCAGCTCGGTCAGCAGGAGAGTGTTGATGGTCTTGTAGGTGTTTGCTATGGCTTGCTCCTCAAAGCTCAGGTTACTCTTCTCCTCGATCAGCTCATAGTCCAGAAGCTTGTCCTGGCGTTTGCGGATGAGGTTACGCGGTCCTGCCATCAGTTCCCGCAAGGAACTCAAAGGCTTAAAGACTAAAGTCTTCAAACGCTCCTCCTATAAGTGGCAGCAAAGGAGATTTACAAAGCAAGTTCAGAAAGCAAGATGTAGATGGTTAATAATTTAAATCAACTTCTGATAATTCATCGACAATATAAAACAGATGGCTCTACAATGCATAAACCACTACTGTCTTCTCCAATATGAAGCCTATCACTAAAATGGGTGCTATATGCAACCATTTCAACCATAATTTCAATGGCTGGTAAAGAGTTAAAAGATCTTGGCAAAATTTGTACCCTTACATGATACATGGTGTTTTTGCAGCAGTATTGGTTCTAGCAGGATTAGACACTGATGAATGGAGAAATCCCAACGTGGCGAATAGAAGGACCACAGTGAAGAAATACTGTCTCATGACCAAAGCTGTGACAAATGTTGGTGTTCCAGACTTTAGTCAGAGATGTCATATTTAATTTGACATGTACAAAAATGAGGCAGTGAGGGATAGAGGTACAGTGCATTACAGAGTGCTGCAGGAATGAGTACTACAGCCTGGAAATGAGTTAGCAGTTTTGCACTTCCAGTTCCACGGCCCTTAAGTCAACAGGATCTGTGGTTAAATGTCTTGAATAAGGTCTGTAACACAGGCTCAAAATAATTTCACACTGTATTCTACAAGAAAATAAATCAATATGACCCAACTCATGATTTTTTGCGGTTGTGTCTTGAAAAGGTGGCTGCTAACAAGAGGCTTAATGGGACTACGGAGGTTGTTGGGGACATTAAACATCATCACAGCAAACATGTAAACTCAGCTACTCATTAGTCTGTTTTTACATCCTCATGGTGATCACACAAAACATGTACATATCACAAATGTTTGTTGGTCACAGAGCTTATTTTCTGCAATAATACAAAAACCTTTGGGAAAATCCTATTGCCTTTTTGTCGAGGGAACCAAGTTTCATTCTAATTTACAGGCTGGCCTATAAAACTACATTTATACAAAAAAAAAAAGGGAAAAAAAAAGAAAAAAGAGAATGAATTCACTCTTCGCCAGGAGTTTGACTGACAGACAATCTGACCAATCATAATGCCAAATCTGACATTTTGTCCAACAAACAGGAGAGACAGGAGAGTAGATTAACATCAGTGGACTTGAATTTGAAAAATGGTGTGTACTGACATCTTTCTGTGTTAAAACAAGATACCTTCTGATGTTCATTCATGTTTATTTCATGCTAGAACTAGTAAAGAGGAAGAGATAATTGGTTCACACGCCGCTTGAAATGAAGAACTACAGCATTCTGCCGCAAAATGGTATTTATTGTTTGAATTTCTTAAGAAAAAATGACAAAACTTGAAAGTTGAGACTTTGCTTCATACCAAAAGTTACCTGCTCTGTCTTGTCTGTCGACACATTGTCAGTGTCCTCTTTGCTCCGAAGTATTTTTCACTGCCTGACAACACGTAAGGCGTCAGAGCACCTAAGGGGGCGGGTCTTCGCGAAGGGTTGACTGTAATTTTGTCACTCACAGCCTTGTTTCATTCACAACAAATAAAATGGCTAAAGTCTTATTCTCATTTTTGCTGCAAAAGCTGTGAAGCCTGGAGCTGAAGATTTTAAGATTTTCCCAAGAAAACACAAAAATGCAGTAAGTGATTTTTGAGATATGTTGTTGTTATTTGAAATCACCAAATCAAACACACCCTTACCCAAAAGGATAACACACCTACTTTGATAGCCCCCAAATTCACAAACATGCTACGCAACATAGGCAATGCCCCCATCACGACTGGACACGGCCCTTATTGGTGATTGGCTACAAGTGTGTTTTGGTGCTCGTCCAATCCACTTTCAGTGGCATTTCTCAGAAATCACTTACTGCACCATTAACTGGCCAAAAGAAGGTTATCTTTATCACTAACAATAGTGAACGGGAACTGCAATCTGCTTAAGATCTTACATATGAGGGGTAGATCCACTGTCTGAGTGCCACTGTGATTTCTTTAGAAAACAAGGCGGTTTTCTCTCCTTCCAGATCAAGATCTGCTTCCTCTGGTCTGCAGCTGAGGAACCTCTGTACACAGAAACACAGCTCAGATGGTTAAATAAATCTTTCCACAGCCATCCTCTGAACCTCACAATCTTGAGTAACCCCATCCATCTGCCCTGGGATCAACCCTCCTACTGATTTTCCTTTCATTCAGCAGCTGGAATAACAATGGAAAATGTTTAAGAGGTTGATCCACGGGCATACTGGCTTCACACTGGGGGAACACCAAAACAAATGAGAGGATCAGCTCTTTTTGAGTTTTTAACTACACTCATTAAGAGTAAGAATGTTAAATCAAAACCTGCAGATGGTGGAGATAGGCCTCCAGGTTATCATGAAGCTCTGAGACGCCCCTCTCCAGAACAAAGAAGAAGCCAGCAAGGGCATCAAATTCTTCATCTTTCAACTACAATATAAAAGTATAAATTTAGAAATGATCGTAAAAACATCTCATGTGGCAATAGGCTATTTGGAAACAATGTGTTCTTTCAACATGCCAAACATGTCTGTTCCTTTGTTTTCACTAAGCATTGTTCTTAGGTAATTACCTTTGGTACAATTCCTGTCTCATGCTTTATGTACTGGCTGAACCGGGCCGTCTTCTTGGCAATGCTGTGGCCACTCAGCCGATTGATCTTGTCCTTGATGGTCAGGTTCTCTGTCTTCTTGTACTTGTCAGCTGTGGCAGTCAGAGAATGATAACAATGAAGCAAATCAAAACCTCAAGCACTTTGTTCATGTTTCTGAGCGGATGTGGAAAATGTGGATGGAATGTTACTGTTTAACACAGAATGTCATGGAAAAAAAAAAAAAAAAACGTCAGTACATTTAAATCAAATGGCAATTTGGACTAGTGTCTGAATATTAAACCGCAAAAACACTATTTAATATGAATCCTGCGTGTTCTGCATGTCTCTGTGTGAATGGTTTTACCTACTTAAGCGCAAATGACGCTCACTATATTTTCAATGACTGCCATCTCACTAAATGAGGACATAAATACATGAACTTCATCTCCAGAACTGCTCTGAGAGTCACTTCATGACCATTTTGTTTGAGGAAAAACTACCATCATATCACGTACACGCGCATTCAAGACTCTTATTATTGTTTAAAAAAATAATAATAATATACATTTTAAAATAAGTTTTGATTATTACAATTTAATTAAACCATTAAAATGGAATCCAGAAAATCTGAAAATGAAAATTTGGTAAAAAAAATAAAAATAAAAATAAATAAATAAATAAATAAATAAATCTGTATTTCAGAAAAAACTAATCATATAAAAAAAAAAATAAAAAAAAATAAAAAAAAAATTATATATATTTTTTATTTTGTTGTTAAACTTAATAAATTGCTGTAACCTGTATTAGTTTCAAGATTTCAATTAATTAGACATTCTTTTTGATGAATAAAATTGAATTTAACCAATAAAACATAGTCTAGAAGAATTAAAATGGCAAAAAAAATGGAATCCATAAAAATAAAATTAGAAAAAATGGAATTAAATGGATTTTGGGGCTGAAAAAAAAATCAAACAGATTTCATAGGGCACTGCTGATGTTCCCAACGGACTGGCATACTTTGGTTCAGTAAACTTAGCTTTCTAAATTGTAAGCATGTTCTCACCGACTTCACGGAAGCGTTTGTATTCATTGATCCTGCAGTTGATCTGGACCGCAGTGTGAGCGGCGTGCTCCAGTATGGGGTAGGCAGGGTGCCCGGGGTCTGTGTGTTTCTGGATGGTCTGGAGCAGCAGCGGGTAACGGGCGATTCTCTGAACCGGCATCACCAGGAAGAAGCTCAGAGTGGATGCATTCACATCAGGACTGAAGATAGACAAGACCAGGGGTCAAAAATGACTGGAATGTTGGGAAATACACTGGCGTATTTGTCTAGGAACTCATTCTGCTCTCAACAGTGTTCAGTTTATGCTCAACCTCAGTAGGCTGTTGTTTACGAACTTACGCAGATGACTTGATGATTCGGACCATTTCCACCCACAGCGCCTCTTTCTGTTTGTAGCTGTTCTCTAGAGCTGTTATGTTGTTGTAGTTGGCAAGATACTCTTTATAAGCCATCTCTATGTCTTGAGACAGACTCAGGAAAGAGTCACCTGAGAGAAAGAATAAGATCATTTATAATATACAACAAGATTTACATCTTTTCCATACAGCATACACTGCAGTTTGAGGTCAGCATTTAAAAAAAATAAATAATAATGCTTTAATCACAAGGACACGTTAAATTGATCAAAAGTAACAGTAAAGACATTTATAATGTTACAATTTATTTCAAATAATTTTTGAAAGATCATGTGACACTGAAGAATGGAGTAGTGATGCTGAAAATTCATCTTTGCAGCATAGGAATAAATTACATTTTAAAATATATTCAAATAGAAAACGGTTATTCTAAATTGTAATAACATTTCAAAATATTACTGTTTTTTTTAATCGCATAAATGCAGCCTCGTTAAACATAAGAGACTTCCTTCAAAAAAAGTTTTTAAACTAACCCCAAACTTTTAAACAGTAGTGTAAGTGTATGGTTATTTAGGCTGTAAAGCTCCAAAAAGGATGTAAAGAAATTTAAACATTCCATACATCATACATCATCATTCCCATCTTGAAACTCAAGTTCTGGATTCTTGACTCATGATCTCAAGGGTAAAAATATTTGAATCTGTGGGTGGGCATGACACACAGAGAGTGTGACAGTAAACCAAAAGTAAACTGGAAATTCTAGTCGGTCCGTTTGTACTCACAGAGTGTTTTCAGGTATTTCGGGTCACTGTGATGTATCTGTGCCTGGTCGAGGAGGCTCAGGAGTCTGCTGGAAACATCCATCACTTCATCTATGTGCTGGAACATGTTCTCCAGGTTTGCAGGAGGAGGCTGCAAGAGACCCAATAATATATGATATTATCAGAGCTAAACCATTTAGTCTCCTTTATGAGGTATACACTCAGTAATAATAATATTAAAAAAAAAACTGATTTCCATTTTATTTCACATTCCTCTCAGCTGGATTGAAAAAAATAATATTAAAACATGTTTTTATTATTCTTGCTATATTGTTGTCTTTATAATTTTTTACTAAAATATTTTCCCTTTAATATTACTTTTTTATATAATGTCTGATATACATGTTTGCTTGGTTTTGTATATCTGTTAATAGTTGTGGCCTGTAACTAATGTAAGAACAAAATATGTTCATGTTTCTAAAAAGAAAATAAACACTGAATTGACTGACCGAATGAATGAAAACACACACACACACGTTTGTTTACTATACTTGTGAGGACTTTCATAGACTTCTATTGTTTTTATACTGACCTAACAATATTTTCTATTGCCCTAACCCAACCCTACCCCTAAACCTACCCCTTACAGAAACCTTTTTGCATTTTTACATTTTAAGATAAACTTCATTTAGTATTTTTAATAATTTATTTCCCTTGTGAGGACCGGCCAAATGTCCTCACAAAGTTGAAAATCTCAGGCTTTACTATCCTTGTGGGGACATCTGGTCCTCACAAGTATAGAAAAACAAACACAAACACAAACACACACACACACACACACACACACACAAAAACACACACACACACACACACACACACACACACACACACACACACACACACACACACACACACACACACACAAACACAGCACCTTCTGAAAATTCATTGCATTTTTTAAATGTAGAGGCCATGTGTTAAAAATAACTTTTCCAGAACTAACTGTTATATTATCTGATTAGATTGTTAATGTTTAGAATAATATAATAATG
This sequence comes from Tor tambroides, assembly GCA_021397915.2. Classification (NCBI taxonomy): domain Eukaryota; kingdom Metazoa; phylum Chordata; class Actinopteri; order Cypriniformes; family Cyprinidae; genus Tor; species Tor tambroides. The sequence continues at coordinate 21,502 of JAFVLL020014530.1, read as the reverse complement.
ATAGCAGACTGCTTTGATGGTATTTCAGTGGTGGTGAAAGCAATATAAAACACAGAAAGTTGTTGGTCTTATGAATAACATATGTCTGGATAAGTTGAATCAGGACTTTTACTGCAATTTAATGAATGTGATGTGTGAAACGGCTGCTAGGGAGCTTGTCTACCTCTAGTTTCTGCAGGTTGCTGCGGATGGTGACCGTACAGAGCTGCAGATGTTTCAGGTAGTTCCTCTCAGTCTGCACCAGCTCCTCTATCGCCATGAACTGCCTCTGAGCGGCTCTCTCTCTGGCTGCTGCCTCCTCTGCTGCGGCCCGTGCCTTCCTCTCCTCTTCATCCTCCTCCTCTTCCTCTGCAGGCTCATCCAAGGTATCATCCATTTCTTTAGCTCCCTCTTTCTCCTTTCTGATCTCTCCCTCTGCCATCAGTGCTACATTTACCTTCAGAGAATTTGCCATAGCAGGGCTATCTAAAGAGAAAATAGAGGAGGTTAAACAGTTTTTACATTTCTAATGAAATGTATTTAAAAGTGTGATGGTGATGCACAATGTATTTAACCCTTCAAATATTCAATTATGAGTCATATGTACTTGGACAAAATTCTGTAACTTGATTCAGTGTTACATTAATATTATTTGTATACTATTATAGTATTAATATTGTGAATTTTTTATTAAATATTTATTTTCATTTTCATTTGAGTAATTCTGATATGTGCTTTTGTCATTTTATTATTTTTTTTATTCTGCTTTAATTTATTTTTTTATATTTCAGTTTTAGTAATTTTAGTTCTTCAACTCAAACTTTAAAAAAACAAAAATTATACATTTTGAATTTAAATGATACATTTTGAATGAGAGAGAGAGAGCTTCATGTTAATTACTGAACATTTTTAAACAAATTAAAAATGTACATTTTTAAATAAATTAAATAGTTTAAATAGTTAAATAGTTTTCATCAACAATAACAATACTAGCTCAATTAGGCAAAAGCCCAAAAAAGCTCCATAATAACTGCACATGTAAACATACGTAGAGCTTTCCCACTGAAAGTCACTGAGCATTTGAAAAATATGAACTTAAACAGCCAGGATTCAGTGAAAATCAATGACTTCTGATTGCTTAGTATGTCCAACTAGCTGTCAGTGTGAACGCCTCTTATGAACTCACCTTTTAAGCTCACTCATCACAAAGAAGTTAAAACTGATCATCAGTAAATCCTATTACACACATACACCAAACTCTGCCATCACACATTATAAGGACCACCCACAAAGAGCTGAGTGCTCTATTGTCACCTATCCAGAGGGGGGTGAATCACCATGTGTCTAAAGACTTTAAAAAAACATGCTACCGAAGACAGCAGTTCAGTATGATAAATTCATTAAAACGTGCATGAGAACCCACAAAGAAACAAGCTCAATAAAAGTGGGGTCAAAGTCTGGTTAAGCATACTTTATGATATTTGTGCAGTCATTGATAATTACAGGTCTATATATTATCAACACCTTTGTTACAATTTCAGCTACACCCACATGCACACAAAACTGCAAGCACTTCTATACATAAACAAACACTCTTAAGCACAAGCTTCACCACATCCGTAGCCATTAATAAGGAAACAACATACTTGTAGCAAGTGCTCAAGACCAGCATGCTCAAAGCGAAAACCACAAACTCAGCATGTAGCACAGAGTGTATGCTCGCTCACTGAGAGCTCTCACAGTACTGCACTGCAGTATGACAAACCCTGACTTAAGAAGGAGTAAAGAAATGACAGGTTTACTGCAAGAACAATCCCAAGAAAACAACCAAATGCATCATTACCTTTACAGAATGGGAAAGCCTAACCCTGGGTGTCTCTTGCGCTGGCAAATTGAGGTGTGCGGCTTGGGAAAGCCTGGCCCAGACTCTCAGACTGGTGTAAGTTTGTCCACTGACTGAGTCACACTGCAGGGCCTCATGTGGCACGGGTGTGTGGGAAGGGGGATGGGAGGGTCAGCTGGGAGGAGGTGGGATTTTAGCAGTGGGGATCCGGATAGGACCACTGCAGACACACAAGCTTTGATGAATACACAGATTGACTGCAGTAGCCACTTGGAAGGAAGTGACGCCTGTGCAGGATGAAGCTGATTGGACAGCAGGAGTTCAAGAGCTGGTGCACAACACACACACTCACAAACACACTCAGCAGTAAACAAAAGCCCCATGTGGCCAGGAAACTCTCCTCAACTTGATGGTCAGAGTCGTTAAAGTATAAAAGCCATTAAACCAACCATTTCATCTTAACAACACTCTTAAAAATAAAGATTCTTTATTGGCATTAATGGTTCCACAAAGAACCTTTACCATCCATGGAACCTTTTCATTCCACAAAAGGTTCTGTAGATTATTAAAATGTTCTTCACACTAAGAAAAAATGGAACTCTTCACTGAAAGGTTCTTTGGGGAACCAAAACTGGTTCTTCTATGGCATCGCTGTGAAAACCCCCTTTTGGAACCTTGATTTTTAAGAGTAAACTCCAAGGTATAAATGGACATGAAGGGTTATTAACATCGAGATTGTAGGTAAAAATCCACATAAAGTGAGACCATAAACTTTGACGATTACAGTCTACATAAATTTGAGACCAGTGCTGGTTAGTAACTGATTACATGTAGTTTGGATTACGTAATCCGATTCCAAAAATTTAGTACTTGTGATCAGATTATATTATATTTTAAAATACTTGTAATCAGACTACAGTTACTTTTTTTATTGATTACATGATTACATATTATTCACACAAACCTTTGTCTTTGGAAGGCTTTTGTATTTCAAATACATTAAAACACACAAATTCATTCATATAATCAGTAGACTGATTATATTACATAAAAGTTTTAATTAGTAATGTAATCCATTACATTACACATTTTGTCATGTAATTTGGATTCAATAACAGACTACAATTTGTAAGTAATCTACCAATCACTGTCTGAGACCACATTGAAAACATTTAGACAAACAAAAACAAACAGGATTTCAGATGAGAAAAAATGTTGGCACATAAAATGAATTAAAAAATATTAATGGTTATGCTCTTTCAATACATTAATCAAAACACTCAAGTATGGCAAAAGTGGGTTAAACCAAATACTGAATGGTCTACTGTCAATAAGAGCAGCAAAGTATGAAGCATTCATAACGATTAGCTACAATCACAACTGATTAAATCACTAATGGATTTCTGGATGGCTAAATGCATGGAAATCATAAAGAATTGAATGATTCTGATTCAGAATTCTCCTCACAACTCAGTTCTTGAATTATTCCATTAATGATTCTTTTGGTATTTCAAAGGAACAAAACTTGGTTAAAGTTCTTAATAACATCCCTTAGCGATATGTTGGCAAATGTTATTATACCAGTTAACAAAGCAGGAATAATTCAATTCTTACAAATATGTTTACACAATTACAGTCTAATAACCTGTCATATAACTGGAACTGTATATGCAATAAAAATTTAATGTGGTAAATAGATAAGGTTATTTTCCATTTCATGCCAACTTTAAACTAGTTTTTCATAAGATGTATAGCAAGTTAAACTGCAGACACTGCTCCTTGAGGTTGGCACAAATCTCCTCAGACTGTAGCTGTATAATGTGGAGTGTGTTTTTCCCAGTTTATTCATTAATATAACACCAAGAAAAACACACAAAACACTACACTCTGAGTATGGTTTTAAAATATCCTAAGCGATAACACACCTTCAGTCATAACACAAAACGTACAAGAAAAACTTCACTGCTAATCTATATTAGCCATGGATTTCTGCAGTGAGTTTTCATATGAGAACCAAACACTTCAATGCATTTGCATTAATAACATGATACATACTTAGGCCTATAATAAAAATATATTAAGAAACTCCTTAATGACATTTGAGCAGTTATATTTACTTGCTATGAATATGAAAACAACACTGTTTAAATAAAAAAAAACAGTCTTGTTACTATTTCCTCACCCTCATGTTGTTTCAAACCCTTTTATAGAGGATGCTATAGTGACAGACAACCTTTCGTTTTTAATACATATTTTTCCAGACAATAAAAGTAGCCTAAATGATGACTGAGACTGCCATTCTGTCTAACACCTCCATGTATTCCACGTGAAAAAGAAAGTCAAACGGGTTTGACAGAAAACGGGGGTGAGTAAATAATGACAGTACTTTGATTTTGAGTGAACGTTCTAGCTGACACTCAGCGTTAAGTCTCGAGCTTGCGTCTCACCTGCGTTCTTACCTGTACGTTTTTACAGCGTTGTTTCCTTGGACGCAGAACGGTGAAACACCGCAACCACAAACATTTCAGCGCTCTGTGGAGTTTAACTACTGAACTCGAAAGCGACACTGACAGATGTTGCTTTCAAATCCTTCAGTATCACCTGTTCTTACGGTCCTGGCGCGCGGAACAGGTTCACGCACAGGCCGCGTCACGCATTCCGATCATACCGCGCAGGCGAGGTGCGCTTAGTTATGCGAAGTATGACATATTTGGTTTTGTTATTCGCATATTAACCCGAATGCATGCGGAAGAGTGGCATTTGAGAGATGGTGCGTTGATTTCCTAGACAGATTATGAGCGATATCGATTAAGCGCACGCAGTAGGGCAATAATGCAGACTCAGAGGACAAATCGTTGCCAAGGTAAAAGAGCGCGCTTCATTCCGGTTATTTGGGAAACAGAGACATCGCGTGGTCGCCTGGGGTACAGCTGAGTGCTTATGAACTCTATGTATAAACCACATCTCAAATTAGGCTTAGACTCTCATTTTATATACTGTTTTTGTAAAACCATACATGCATGCCAGTCAAAAGTTGGTGCACACGTTATTGAATTTATGTTGCTCACGGTCTTGTAAATATGGATTTTAAAAAGTTTTTTTTATATATACAGTTAGATTCACAGACAAATACAGATTACTCAAGTGTTGTTGTTACCACATACCACACTAATAGGAAACATGGACATTTTTTTTTTTTTTTAATTTTCTGTATTTTAATGTCATTTTTTTCCCCATATACAACTTAGACCCTTGTTTAATTTTAGCCACTTTAATTCTTAGGGAGAAAAAAAAACATAACAATGATATACCAACATTTAATTAATTACATCCATTAACATGATTAAACATCAAATTATAAACTAGTTTTTTCTTTCCTCAATCATTATTTATGTACTTATTTATTTGTTTGTTCATTCATTCATTCATTCATTCATTCATTCATTCATTCATTCATTCTATGAGTCTTTCTAATTAGTTAAATGTGTGGTGTTTTTACTGACTCCCCAATACTGCCTTGTCTTATCATTTACAGTACGCTTACATACTTTTAAATTAAAAAACAAAAAGCAATAAATAAATAAATAAATAAAGAGATAAATATATTGTACATATTGTAAATATATATATATATATATATATATATATATAGTAAAAAATGTTGCCTTTACATGCTACTATAGATTTAACAATTTCAGAGCTACTTTTCTAACAACAGCATCACGAATCTTCTTAAATTGTTCTTAGAAAGGTCTATTTTTTGTCAGAGTAGCAAATATATTTAATGTAAATTTTGCACAAGCAATTGAGAAAGTAAAAAATAAGGTAAAGTTGTGACTATGCACATATTTAATTTTCTGGCATTTCGTGTATTTCATACATAAATCTTCCATGAATGCATGCTTGATTCCAACTCCCTGCTGTGGTTTCCAGGTTATTGATGTTGGTGAGGTAAATTGCAGCTCCTTCCGAGAAAAAACAACAACAAAAAGCATTCAATTCGACACAAGAGAATGGAGGCTGCACACACATTATAGGCCAACTATACATTGCTATGGCAACAGATACCAGCCCAACCTTATAAAACAAACTACAGCACACAGAAACAGCAACCTGTTATTCTCTCCTCTTACCACAACTGCACTAAACAGGAGTAGGGTGTTAAGAAATTGCATTTTTAAATGAACATATTGTTTTCATCCTGACAGAAAAATAGTAATCAAAAGGCTTACAGCATATAAACATAATAATTAATATGTTCCAGGCCTAAACAACAGGCCTGTGAGAAATCACTGTTTTCTTTCGTTAATGATATCACTACTCTCCACCTACATACTGTATATATTTAGTGGAAACATCTGTCTTTGGACAAAGTTGAGCAGAAATCCCTTCAGAGTGGATATTTTCTTTCATTTAGAATCATTCATTCAAAATGAGCGCAGCTGAATCACTCACTAGGAGACCAGAAAAGGCTAATTTAGTCCCTTGTCTCCTGATCCCCATCATTTGTAGTGTGATAGTCAACAGCATGAGTCACCTTTGTCATTTATGTTAAGTGCTGACCATAATGTCCTTTGAGGACAGGGAAATTAGTTTCTCATCAGGGGGTCAATTTAGGTAAGAAGTGACTCTCACAGCCAATGAATGACAATAAACATTCTGTGTTCCTGTGTTGGCCAGGAGGGGGCAGTATGAGCAAGGAAAAGCGTTTGGAAATGATAAGCCTAATTGACTGAACTAGAGGCTTGATTTTTTTTTTTTATCAGTTAGCTGTTTTTGTTTATGAAAACGTTTCAGGAGTATGATTGTCCGTTGCTTTTCATATGCTCCATTGATTTTCATACTCTGCAGCAGGCGACAGACTGGAACATACTTCTTTTTTTCTGAATATTTCTCTTTCTGTTTGAGGATAGCCAGGTCCAGTGAGTCAAGAAAAAGATTCAGCTACCTTTGAAATTCAACTTAGAAAAACGAGAGAACCTGGAGTAATGCGCTTCAGGGCTTGCTCCAGCTCTCCCACATGTTTTGCCCTGTATTTCACTATAGACTACCACATACTGTATAAATACACAGACACACTCATACGTAAATAAAGTCCCCCCAAACACCCAACACAAACACCATCCACAGAGAGAGACCATCATATTGAGCGGGTCTCAGGGGCATGAAATACAACGGGATTGACGTCTACCAACCTAAGAGTCATTTTCTCTGATAACATTTTGCGGCAGCTCTGTATTTCTGTTACATCGCTGTTGAAGAGTAATTTACTTACTTAATTTAATTTACTTACTGTAGAGTTAACAAAAGTTGTCATGAGCATTGTAATGTTTGTAATGCACTGAAAAGTGGTGGGGATTCATAAGGTCTATACAACAATTTGTTTTGGTCCTCAAATCTGATTGGCTGAGAGACCTTCCCCAGTGAAGACCCTGTCTCCTAGACGGCCATCGGGACAAGACCACAGGAACCAGATGAGTCCTCTGCACAATCTGACTCTGCTGCAGCCTAGATTTAAACTGCTGATTTTGTCTGGCCAGAGGAGAATGACACTATTTCGACACACTATCTCCTATCGTCTAAATACTGTAAAGCTGATATAAAGCCACCCAGCTTTATACCAAGCTGATGTAAAGCTGCTTTCACACAATTTGCATTGTTAAAAGCGCTATACAAGTAATAGTGACTTGACTCGACTTGACCTTCCAGGATGGCTGCTGTGTGTCTGCTCGAGTGATATTGGCCAAACCACCGTAGGAAATAAAACTTGCAAATGTCTTATTGTTTGTCAAAGATGAAGCAGCTATTTATTGCGTGTGTAGCTTGCAAATGATTCTGGGCTGCAAGTAAATGCGATTTATATCCATTTTATGTCCAAAATAGTATTAAAAATTTGCCACAGGCTAGAAAACTCCCCTGGTTGTTGTTAATATGAATATTTCCACTTTCTATTTGCTTCTGTCAGTTTTTGTCATATTATGTGCCCAAACACATAAATAGTGTACGAGAAGCGACCGGCGCTAAGCGAGTAAACAGTGAGCTCATTCCTCCAAAGGCTGGGCGTTCAGATTGATTGGCACTGCAGTATCGGAACATACATCACGGCGGGCTTTTATTCGCCTGCCAGACAGAGGCACGGTCCACAACCTCCTCCTGGCTGTGTTTCGATTCCTGTGCAGATGTGCTTGAAGATTGGTAGAATGTCCCTGGCTCACAATTTCCTTACCTGAGTGATTTCTCTGTGAGTAAGACTTGGTCAGATTGGAAATAAGTCATAAGTGAAAGAGAGAATTGGAGCAGGAAGAGTTAGGGGTTGTTGGGTTTGAGAGTAAGGCTCCATTTCATATTACCACAAGCAAAAATAATCTGTTTGGCTGGCAGAGACGTGCAGGGCTTCACCCAGAGCCCATTAAAACACGTCAGCTGTGTCATTGATTTTAGTTCAGTTCACCATTGATTGGCGTCTAAGCCCAGTCAGGCTGCATTTGCATAGCTGCGTCCCATAAGCTGCTAATTGGTAGTTTGCCAGCAATCATGGCTGAACGATGAGAACGAACAGTCTGGGTTGATGTGAGGCAATTGTGGTTTGTTTGCAGCAAAGGGGTATCCGTGTCAAATAAAATATTGCTGGTGCGCTGCCCATGGTTTTCGCTTATATAAGTCACACGTTTATTGCCTTGTCTAATTGTATAATCGCGATTCAGCACAACACTCTGTCTCTAAGTCCAAATTTAGGTTTGTAGGGAAACGCGGCCGTGCATATCGTGGCTCACATTGGTTTGGCAGCGCTAACAAACATGTTCTCTCTAATAAGATCAGGGAACGCAAGATAGAGGGGAGAAAACAATGAACAAATAAATAAAGTGGAGTACAATAGTCTGAATACTGGTGAAAATGCTGTTATTTATTATGATTATGTATCTTAAATATGTAAAGGATTATATGCAGTCAGTCAGTAATTATAACAAAATAAGCTCTGAGATGATCAGGACCTAATTAATATCTTTTATTATGTTTTCTTTTTTTAATAATACTTGTCTTCAGCAAAGATGCACTAAATCGAAAGTGACAATATGATATTTATTGCAGAAGACAAATAAATCCTGTTCTTTTGAACTTTCTATTCATCAGAAAATCTTGAAAAAATGTATCACGGTCACCACAAAAATATTAAGAAGCACGACCATTTTCAACATTGATAATAATATGAAATGTTTCTTGCGCAGCAAATCAGCGTACTGGAATGATTATAGACACTGGAGACTTCAGTAATGATGCTGAATACTCAGCTTTGCATCACAAGAATTAATTACATTTCACAATATGTTCAAAAAGAAAACTGTTATTTTAAATTGTAATATATTTCGCAATATTTACTGGAGCTTCCACTAAGAAATAATATTCCATGCACAAAACGATCGGCCCAGTAATAAGACGAACATAGCAACAATCTGATCGCTGGATGCCAGGATTGACCAATCAGAATCACATATTTATATTATGTCACAAAGTTTCTTTGTTTTCTTTAGCATTGTTATTGCTTTAACCCATCACCGTATTGAATCCCAGATTTGAATGTGGCCTCAGATTTTTGAATCCCACTGCATAATAAAATGATTTTTTCAGAAGCACGGTTAAATCAAAATGTTTAAACCAATCCTACTAATGAGCTTCAGTTTTGAATCCGAATGTAAATCTGAGCTATTCTAATTGTGTTTAAAGACACGGTGGTCAGTTGCTATGCAATATATTCATTTAAAGGTGGAAATGGATGTCCTGCAGTGTAAGAAACAAGGCATGCACAAGCCAAGCCACTATTGCGTAATGGTGCAGGCAAGAACGAATGTAGGCATTTATGAAAGAATTCAGTAATTTCTGCTGTGGTTTGAGCTTTTTCCTTTTACAGGATTTTTAGGGCACAAATAACCGAAAGCGGCTGGCAATACAATTTCCAGGTCCCTTTTAAGGAGTTTCTTAGCGAGTACATTTGACCTCGGCCTCTCAGAGAAGCAGTACAGAGAATGCAGAATGAGAACAGATAAAGAAGACTCGTTCTCGGTCAGCCATAGTGCTCTTCTTCCTGCACATCTGGATCTGAGCTGGATAAAACCAGGTACCTAGAGAACCGGCCCTGCCAGGTAAGGGGGGGCTTGTTGAGGAAAGGGGAGAGATTTACCATGAGCTGGGGAAATAAACCTGTATCAAAATGTAATGGGCCAGGTTGTAAAAGCATTAAATTTTGCTCAACATAGCCGGAGGCTACCTTGGCCGACCCAGAAATGACTACATGCAGCCACGCCGAGTTAACAAACTCAATGAGCATTCATACACACCGTAATCACAACCGTGTGGGTTTCTTAGTCACCGCTCAAACACCGTGCCACATGTATCTCTCGCTTTGACCGTGTTCCAGTTTTACACAATGGGCAACTGTTGGACACTCCTCGGATCCACGTGTCATTGTTTAGCTCATTAAAGTGTTGCTTGCTCGTGCATTTGTGCGTGTCTCCATTTGTAGGTGTGATTGAAAACTCGCTTAGAAAAGACTTGTAGTCAGATTTTCCAGATTATGACATCTTCTCAAACACCCCCCATGGTGACTGTTGCTGATGTTTGTCTACTAATTTTATAGTTTCAACCTCAGATAGCATTGTGCTCCATTTATTGGGTACTGTGATTTTTGAGTCTCTTTCCTGCATGATTTATGGTTTTTCTGCTGTGTGTTAAAACAAAATGGGCAAAAAAGCTAATGAGTTTTGTAATTACATACTTGAGGTGCCATGGGTAAAAAATCCATGCTCCCTGCAATGTGCAAAGTTGACACTACATGATATTTTTAATAAATGTGGAAATAAGAGGGAAAAAAATATACAGAAATATTTCAAAATCATTTGTATTCCCTTCATTTTTAAACATATAAAATGAATGTTTTTGAGAAACAACACCCATTATACACTCTCAGAAAAAAAGGTACCCTGAGGCAGTGGTTCTCAAACTTTTTATACCGAGTACCACCTCAGAAAACATTTGGCCTCTAAGTACCACCATAATGATCAACATTAAAATACAGTAGCGTAGTAGGCCTACCTATTCAGCTACAGCTCTGCACAGTTCAAAAACGAGGCAGTTTTATTCCTAATAAGAATATTTATTGTTCACAGCCACTTTAACATTGTAAATACACAGTTTGAACATTAACACAGTGCTTACAAACAGGTAAATAAAAAAAAACTTAAATTATTAAATTAAAATGTGTTGTATCTAAAAGTTAAATAAAAACTGTACTGTACTTAAATGTAAAAATAATCACTTAAATAAATATTAAATTAAAATGTATTGTGTTTTAATTTATATTTAATTTTAACATTAATTTATGTTTAATTTAGTGATTCCTCATGCGTACTCCTACCACACTTTGAGAACCACTGCCCTAAGGTTTTTGAGTAAAAAATGTCTGTGTTTTAAATGTTTTAAATAGAAAGAAAAACTGATACATTCAGCAGCAACTATAATCCAAGTCCAGGGTCTCACCTCAAGTCTTTGTTAGAGGTTGGATTCAAATCAAATACTGCCATACTGCCCATAATACTGAATATGATGTCTACTTCATAAATATTTTGAAAAGTATGTAAAAATTTCAAATTACTCAAATCATATATGAACATTGAAATTTATGGTCATCTAGTGGAAAGGTTTTGTGCTGCGCCCAAATAAAATCTTTCTTCAGATTTTAGCTTTGATTTTATAGCAGTTTTAGAGACCAACATGTTTTGTAAAATATATATTTTATATAAAATATTAACATTTTCATTTTTACATTTTATGTTCTCACAAATGTAAACTTTTTTGTAATTTAATTTTTACCAATTAATTTGGAAATGTCATTTTCAGGTCTAAAAGTGGAACTGACAGTAAACAGGGTAAAGGTACATATTAGTATTTTAAAAGTGCATAATAATACTTTAAAAGTACTTATATAGTACATAGTAGCTTTTGAAACCAGTGACAGTTTACCTGACCTGTTTTTATGAAAATGTTATGCCTGTATTTGCCCAAATTTGTTGAGGTTAGTGGCATCAGTCTTGAAAACATATTTAGAGATGTGTGGAAGTAGCAAGTAAACAGAATTGTTTAGTTTCTGAAATGTACTTATGGTTTGCCAGAAAGGCTATTCATACTATATTCTTTTTATAGTATTTTTAATTGGTGTATTTCCCCTAGCCGCCCGCTGACTGACACTGCTGTGCAATTATTTGAATGATTTTTTTTTACCTTGGCCTATTTCTGTGGTATCAGCTAGATAACCCACCCCTAAATAGCATGTAAAAACACAAAAAGTAACTTTATATGTCAGTCGACCTCATAATTGGGTGGTTCTTGGCCATTATAAGCAGCAATGTGGAACAGATTTTAAGCCACAGTTCAAAACTCTGCCTATTTGAGACTACTGATCTTACATTAAAGACATCTTTTTTGTTACTTTGACGTCCTATCCTTTACGTTTCCTATGAGAATAATACTCACAAACATGTATCATAGACCATGAGATGCTTCATTACTTTGATTTGAGAGATTCCCTCTAGTTGTTTCCAAACAAAACCATTATGCCAGCCCACACCAAGAGCTGAGGTCACTCAAACTGACCGGCCTGTTTTGTGAGTGCTGAAAGATACTCTAACGTCAAGGTTATGACTTCATCCTCTACACTTTTCCAGTTCAATCCTTCTTCACTGGGCCTGCCAGGATGTGTCAGAACATTTCTGCCACCGCACTCGTAAAGATCCTGTTTACCGCAACACTCCACACAAGTGAGCGTACAGTTCATTAATTATACGAACACACATGCCCGCCGCTTAAGCATTCACGGTAAAAATGGAAAATACAAAAATAACAAACCAGTGAAATATTTCGAGTCAAACTGCAAAGGGCTGGCAGTGTTCGGTGTGCAGCGGTCGCAAGATCATTGCCGAGAGGTCGGATTGAAGATTTATAGCCGCTCTGTTCCTCAGTCACACCCATTAAGCTGGTACAATGCATGCTGCAGCATTTATGGAGGAAATGAAAGCTTAACACAAACACTATTCCTGCCACAAAGTGACAAACACCAAGCAGCATTATCAGAATTATTATAACTACTATTTGTCATTTTCTCCAGCCTGATGGTCTGTCTCATAGGAGAAAAACTGAATTTAATGTCAGAGAGAAAAAAAAAACAGCGAGACTTTGCTCCTTATGCGTTCCATGTTGCGTTAGGTTCGCCTACCTGTAAATCATCTGTCACGATCCATACTTATCAACAGTGTTCCAGCATGAAAAATATATTAGGTTTTTGCGCACAGCAAAAGCATTCCACACCGATGTCGTTTCTATGAATTATAAAGCATACCAATTTAAAGTGCTTTATTTTCCTGTATGCCTAGCGCGCTGATTTAAAGCGCTCGTTTTTTGTGCCCCTTTATGTGAGATTACTTTCCTCGTGTTTTAATCTTTTATAGGCTCATTTCTGCAAAGAGCTCTTGCCCTAATATCCACTCTTTCACCTGGAATTACAAATGATTAAACCTTTGGCCAGGCGGTTACCTCAGCCCGTGTTATTGCACATAAACTTGGATGGAGTGTGTGTTTTGTGTTTGTTTTACCATATCTCCAACACCCTGGGTTTTCCTGAAAACAGATAGGAGACAAAAGTGCTTTTTGTAAGGGAGCACTAAAGACTTTTCCCTCCGTTGACAGTGCATGGGTGTGCGGACTGCAGCGAGGCACGTTTCCTCTATCAGCAGAGATAATCGGGGAGGGAAGGTGACTATCATCACCAGCGTTCCAGCTCTTTCCTCTTCCTTTCCCTTTTCAGGATATCAGCCCAGTTCCCCCTGGCTGAACTACACAGGACTCGGCGTGACGGGGCCCGATGCGATCCCGCCGCTGGATAACGCGCTCGCTTGCGGTCAGATCTCCAGCGTTGACAGGAGTCAACAAAAGGGCATTTCTTTGCACAACACCTCCGACAATTATCGCTTTTTTCAGTGACGACTGTTGCTAAAGCACAAGCAGAGAAAACGCACCTTTGAAGTGCTCGCAGGTGACGAGTATAATCTACCTGCTGATGGAAGAGATTCAGGAGAGGGGAAGATAAGTTCTGGGAGAGCCCCCAGACCAGCTGATAACACACTCCACTGTATGTTTTCTGGTGTTGCCATGCGCCTCCGTCTTTGATCCGCTGTGGTCTGTGTGTCTGCTCGAAGGCCATTCATCTGTTGTCACACAGTCGCTGCTGTTTACCCTGTTGCTATTGCTGCCAATGTTGTTGTTGTGGCCCTGCATTTTAAGAGCTCTGTAATGAGAAGGAGGGAATGCTTTGTGAGATTTTTCAGAGATTACCAGTCCTGGCATGAACCACTGCAGCATTTCACACTGATTCACAGAATCCAGGCCCTATTATGAGGGATGCAATGTCTTTGATTACTATTATGGGGATAATTATAAGTGAGCACAATGCTAAGTCAAATGCCAATGGGACAGGGTTTGGCTAGTTAGTGTGGTCCAGTAGATATGCTACTACACCAACTGGTCATTCACATTGTTAGTGTTTTTTCACTTTTTTGCAAGAGGCATATCGCAAATAGTTCGTAATTGTTCATCAGGCGAAAAACTGTCATTGAGATGAACGAAAATGTTAGCGAAAGGTTTGATGCTAACCAAGTTATGTGCAGTCTGTGAGAGTCATCCAAAAACAACAGCTGAAACATTCTACAAACTATCTTATCATCTGTTTTACAGAAGATATAAAGCTGTGCAGGTTTGAAACAACATGAGGGTAAGCAAATGATGACAGAATTTTCATTTCTAGGTAAACTCTCCCTTTAAAGTGTGTAATTGTTCCCACACTAACAACCACCAACGGTGGTTTCAGAACTGCATGCTACTCTATATATAGGCTATATATAGATAGATATAGATATAGATATAGATATATAGAAGAGATGCAACAATACAGTTAGCCCATGGTTCAATACATACCTTGGTTTTTTTAAACAAGGTTTTCGGTTCAGCTCTGTTCTGATGGCTCGGCACATCAGAGTGTATTTTGCGATTTATGATTCAGAATGCGATTTCTAAAGAAACAAACAAAACAAGAATATGTCTACTTCAAATTTCAGTCCCACTTTATATTAGGTGGCCTTAACTACTATGTACTTACATTTAAATTAATCATTTGATACAATGCACTTATTGTGTACATACATGTCTAAGCTAGTGTCGGCCCCTTTAATCAACAGGCCATATGAAGTGTAATTTCTCAACCTGGTTTCCTTTGCAGTCAACTGAAAACTAGTAAATGGAATCATTTTTTCGACACAGTTTGCAAATATTATGACAAGCGCGTAATTTTCCACGTTTAATTCCTAAAATATTCAGTAATCGGCTTTCGCAGAGATAAAAATTGGTTCGAGTTTCATGTTTGATTACTTGCCAAATGTACATTTCACTCTGGCATCCGCAGAAATAATACGCCAATTATTTTTTCCCAGGAATCTCCGTAGTTATTCCAGCCCTGGAATAGGAATCTCTGAGAAATGTAGCCACACAGGAAGAAATGTTTCACGTCATATAAACTTCAGAAACATGTTATATTATAACTTGATCAATCTCAGGAAAAGACTAAATGTTTAGAGGGGCCGCATTCCATAAAGTACTCGAAAAACCATTGAGGAACGATTATAGCCATAACAGCTTTCCGGTTTTTCTAGCTGAGAAATGTTTCTGGTAATAAGCAATTCCTTAATAGCCGAGACTATCGCAGCCAGCAAAATAGCTTGCATTCTTTGAGTTACGCCAATCAATTATGCTTTATGTTTCAAGTAGTTAATTAAATCCAGTCTGTGTCCTCATTTAATCTGACAGATGTAATGATATCATAGAATGTAATTCTCTTTATGAAGATCCAACAAAAATCTCTCAAACCATGCTCTTACGGGAATTCCTGATGACTTTTTATTGCTTGATTAATTCTGATTGATTTATATATATGTGTGTGACAAGCAATAACACATGCGATAAATCAAAACCAAAATTTATACAGGAGTGGTGGAATTACGCAAAACCAAAATAGCTTTGTCGAGCTCCTTAACAAACCGAGGCTCCATTCCAGAGTGGTGCGAGAGATTGATGACCAAGCTTCGCATGGGGGGGTGTATGGTTGGGGGCTTCAGAACGCTCAGAATTATTGGGCTGCTGGGAAGGTGCTGAGGAAACAGATTGTGGCCTAATGGCAAACTCCACGAGTCCGTGGCCTATAAAAGGGCTGACATGTCACTTTTTTTCCACACTGAGCTGTGTGAGGAGGAGTAAGGGGTTGGGAGAGGTGACATCCTGGTCCCCATGTGTCTCTCCTGCAGTCTAGATTACCGTTTCCACAATCTTTATCTTCATTCACTTCTGCCCATTGTGATTTAAGGGAAGCACTTTCAGCAGAACTGAGCTGCCTTAACAAAACAACTATGTGGTAAATGGCAAGTGTCTGGGCATGACAGCGAACGCGTTCTAGACTGTGGCGCCCCATGAGGTCGTGATTTATCCTGGCAAAACAGTAACGTCTGCTGCACTGCCTCAAAAATAATACTTGAGTTTGCCAGAATTAGATGCCGCATTGACCCAAGATCATTATTATAGTCCACAAGGGGGCAGTGTGCTCAAAAATAGGCACCACAGATGCCACACATGGGACAAACATGATTTTTTTGTCGTGGCATTTCCAAATTGGAATAATGTAAGGCTAATACAATTGCCCTTTATAAATTACTTTTTAAAAGAAACATCACCCAACTGAGCACAGAAGAGTTTCAGTACTGTTTTGAGAATCCATTTTAAATTTTAAATCAATTCCTAAATTTGAATTAAGATAGCAATCAGGATTGAAATTCAAATGTAATTTTAAAGAAAAACTGCAAGTTTAATTTGTAGCTATAGGATAGACATGGATAGACAGATAGGATTGGATTGGATTAAAATTGGATTAAAAATGAAAAACAATTTTTCATTTCTGTTGCACACCTGCAGCATTAATCTTGCAACATGATGAGGTCAAAGGACAACAATATAGCATACTACTGTTCAAAATGATATAATGTGTATTGTTTCACATGCTAAACAGTATTCAGAGTATATTTTACATTGCAAACATTTCCTTTGAAATAAAGCTCCCAACAACATGGCTCTTTTGTTTATAACAAATCCATCCACATAGTATGTCCATATAATGAGACTGGGATGAATAAAATTACAAGCAGTAGTTAAAATATGCTTTAATCACAGAGTTAGATTGGATTTCTACAGTCTAAGCGTTCTTCTGAAATTCAAGCCCTGAATCACGAACATGGGCAAACAAATCACGGCCAGAAGATCACACACTAAGACAAATAAACGCTGTTTACAAAATAGCAATTTGATCCAAAGATATTTGGAGGATCCAAAAATGACAAATCATGTCAGCTACTCTTTAAGTGAATTTATAGCGATGGCTTTCATTGCAAGTCATGCTGTATCATTATGTGGTTAGTGGTTACATTTATGCCTCCGAGCAACTGCGCCAACCCCATTTTGTTTAAACAAAAGCCTAATTTTCTCCGAATCTGCAGCTCTAGACCTGCTGCTTCCTTGAGATGAGCAACGGGAGAGGCCGCAGTTCAGGGGAGCAAAGTCTGGACAATGAAAGTGTGTCCTACTGAAGGCCCTTAACATAAGCCACATTTCTTTATCCATTCATCTCAGCTATGGCCAGTTCAGCACCTCCTGATTTTGGGATGAGGATCTTGGCAGGGCTGTACAAAACAACAGCCTTAGGGTAAACCTGAATGACATGTTTTTCATATAAACTATTGAAACCTTTTTGGTCTCTCTCTGGCTATTTTTTTCTCCTACACTACACTAATCTCTCATCCTTGACAAGGTCCAGATGTTGCCTTGAGAGGTGCTAGAGTGAGATTCACTTTTTCTCTGCCTAATAAAATGTCTGATATCTTTTGACCAGGTCAGTGTGTCTCCATTGATCATTTATTGCTAAAGGTTTTCCACACCACGTTGAAAGAAAACTAGCCATGCGGGAGTGCTGTGTTATATATTGCAGCACATATAGTTATATAAGAGTATGACTGTACTGGTCAGTGCACGTTCACATAAACTGCTGCTTAAATTAAGGTGTACGGGAGTTGAAATGACATGCAGGATCACAACTGAAGTCTTTCTTCCCATTTGCACTGCTGACCTGTATTTCTTCCCTCCACAGTCAGTTGTGTTTTGGCCATGCGATCCATTACTCAGTTATGTTATCTGCATTGTTATTTTAAAGAGACAACAGCTGTCTCAGTCTGTACCAGAATGGAATAATTCTCAAAATGCCAAACCAAATATTACAGTCATTCATGGCTTTGTCATTTCTACCTCACTCACTCACTCAAAAATAAATAAATAAATAAATAGATAAATAAATAAATAGGTTACATATTAGCGTGTTTAGTAACTTCAATAACATGCATTTTTACATTTAGATTATTATTTTACTTGAAATACATTTTAATAATAAATTATTTACTTAAATTCTTTTTGTTTTTTATTGTTTTATCTGAAGAATTATCTGGTTAATGTGGGTGAGGTTTTGCAAGGATGGTGATCATTTTAAAATCATCATGTATTAAACTACATACCAGTCAGTCATGTTTTGCATTGTTTGTCATAGTTTTTCAGCAAAATTGTGTTTATGGAAATATTACAGTCGAAATACAGCTAAGAAATAGAAACTGATGAGTCCTCAGGTGACCCCTTAGTATAGTTTTGCACTTTGTAGGGGTATTAGAAAATATTGTGAAAGTAACACTGTGATTGCATTTTTTAATATAAATAATCAGATACTATTACTGTACCATGGTGCATAGTAGTACTTTTTGTTCCTTACCCTATGTGTACCTGTGTAGTTTTCAGATTGTGTTGAATTTTCTTGTTTTGTCGTACTCAAAAAAATTCATAGAGGAATTCAGTGTGAAATTTGATTTGAGACATGCAGCTATTTGCTGACTAGAGGATCTCATAAGGTAGTGCATTCATTTAAAATCAACATTAGCAGAAGGCCACCGAGGAAGGGAACCATTGCTCTATTCTGCCTTCAGTCCATAAGCATTGTGGTATCCACGCCTGTTTAATTGCGTGAGGAAGCAGCATGCGTTTGTTTTTCATGCTACTTTTTCTCTAACTCAAACCAGTCTATATCTGTTGCCAAAAAGCCTTTTTGTGGGGCTGGTTATTGCCCTTTGGACCCAAAGAGCTGGCACTTGTGGATACTAGAGGAAAGGAAGTATGAAATGGTCCTCAGGAGCATCTTAAAAAAAAATTTATTGTCATTTTAGAGTGTGTGTTTTGCACTGCCAAATGTGTTTTGGCAAACTGTGTTCCTACAACACTGTTTGGCAGTAAAATAATCATCTTTGGGCTGTTGTGCTAGGCAGGAGTTGTAGAGGAGAGAATATCGACTGCTTGAATTCCTGCTAAACAACAGTAAACAAATAAACCAGCACCCGAAGCAGCTTCTATTCTTAGCTCTTTTTAATTGTGAACAATTTCTTCAAAGAGCCCGGCAGATTAAAAGCCTGTTACTAAATGCATGCTTGTTAAATAAGAAGCCAAAACTGCATCCAATAGAAACGCTTGGATTTATCAGAAGCTGAAATTGCATCCAGTCTCACTTGAAAACTTGCTATTAGATGGATTTAATGCTGGCCCCATGCAGAGGGGCTTCTGGGAAAACTCAGCAGGTGTGGGGCTGATTATGATCTGACACCCCAGTTTTGGATAACAAGAATACCATACATCACTATAGCCATTTCATCTAACACGCTGTTAGTACTCCTTTTCTTTCCATATACTTTGACTTTCTGCAGTTGTTCTTGACAGGTGGTACTGTATGAAGGTATTCAACGTAGTTTTGGTCACAGATGTCAGGCCTCTTATTTGTGGTTCTTTTGTTGTTGTTGTTTGCCAATATGTAGTTTCACATTCACGAGTGTAATAATCTTTATCAAAAACTGAAAAAAGAAAAAGAGATTAGCCACATTTAACTGTCAAACCGAGATCAACCTCCCCTACCGCACCAGCTGTTGATTATCTCACTGTTGTCAATCTTTGGATAAGGTGGTGCAGTAACACCCAATCTATGGCAACATGGTAGCAGCCTTTCGTCCACAATGTAGTTTTCCTCACTTTGAAATCTTGAAAAGGGTAGAGCAAGATGGATATCTCATCATGCCTCTATGGGCACGCAGTGAGCTTTCTGTAGTCTGATGTCCTGGTGTTTCAGACTCCCACATCAGTTGTATTTCCACTGAAATACTGTTTACAAATATCAACAAACAAGATGTTATCCAACTCCCCACCCCCATTGGATCCATCAATAATAAAGTGGGTAGAATGGCCCTAAAATTGGCTTTATCTTTAACGCAGACCAGATGCATGAGGTAAAGCGCTGTGAGTGGTTCAGTCTGATGGCTTTGGGACTCGTGATAAAGCCTGCCGTTTGAAGAAAAGCTAAAATCAAATCCGTACGTCTTATCTGCAGTTTTCATTGCCTCTTTGATCAGACTAAAGCAGCAGTGGAACATGGGGATGAATGCAAAGGTCTTCTCTCCAGGACCGATATGTTGAACCCAGATGCACTGAAGAGCACTCGCCCAGTCCTAAACCACGCTAGGTACACTGGCATCCCCCTCTCTCGAACCTGATATTCACATCTGAAAGCAATTCTAGGTCTGTGTGTGGGGGCTGCCGGATTCCAGCAGGACCCCCTCACCGGCGGAAAGGAGGGAGGTAAAGCGTTGGGAAAAACAGGGATGGCAATTAAACAATCGCTGGCCTTTTGATGGAATTCCCGGCGGAGTTAGTCAAAGCAGGATTAATGACGAGACTGATCCTGGTTATCCCACCACATATCTTTTATACAAGCTTGTGCCATTTCCTCATTATTATTATCCTGGGAAAGGAAATCTATGACAGGTCATGAAAACCGAAACATTAGGAAGGTATAAATGGGTTTTTAACATCCCCAAGTGTTAAAGCTGAAGGCATGCCACTCGAATTATGGTTCAATAAACTGACCTGAAATTACTGTGCAAAGCATCTTAATTAAAATCTTGAAATGAAATTAAGTACAAAATCTAGTATTAAGAACCACAACAGGAAAACTTGCAGCTTAGCCTCCTCAGTTATCAGCTCATGTCAAGCATTGTATTACAACTAGCAATTTAGTTTACATTCAACCGAGGCAACTGGATAATTACATGGCTTTATATTCAAAATGACTACTTTCTCTTTGTAAAATCAAGATGAATGCATTTTCTCTCTCCGTGTTACACAAATTTTGCTAACTGTTCATTTGAACATATAATTTTACCTTAACAGTTCCCTACTTAATGTAACTTCAGCGCAATCTTATAAACTTGGTCAAAGTTTCCTGCTCTTCAAACGCAGCATCATTTATCAATCCTTTAAGATGGCGTGTGTATAATTGTCAGATGTGCTTTCGGTAACGCACAGACGGACACACATGGCTGTGATCACGTGTGTGTGTTTCCTCCATGGCCTTATGCGGCTATGAGTCAGACAACAGCATTGATGTTTTATGGTACAGCTCACCCAGCC